>SSNR01000176.1:1217517-1227434 GCA_006937965.1 Callopanchax toddi
GTAGGGGTGCATTAGCTTGGCTTTGCTTGCTCTTTAAGCCTCAGCATGTATTCTCAGTTCGGCAATAACGAGTGTTCCCTCCTTTACATGGTTACAGAACAGCCACAAAGCACTGTTTATTCATCAGGCCTTATCGGGTGCAAACACATCTGAGAATCCTTGCATTGGTTCTCACTGCCAACTGCAGCAGCTCTTTTACATGCTCAGACACAAGCATACACTTACATATACACATGGAGGCATCCTAATACACACACATTTATTCTTTGTCCCACTCCTTCTCTTCCATTCCTCCCTTCATCCCTCCTGTGCTATATCTCTCTACACTGTTTAATGTGTTCATGCCACAGCATTACCGCTGCATGTGCCTAATCTCTTTGCAGCCTATTCTCTTTCCTGAAGATTATCCTGTTTTTAGACGGTATAGACCCTCTTCACAATCAGCCAGCCGGTCAGTTAGCCAGGCAGCCAGCCTGCCAGGGACCCAATCTCTCATCCCACTACCACTACCATTTAAATGTTCCTATTGATATGACAGCTGAGGATTGACTGAAGGAACCTGCATGTTTGAATCCCATGTTCTCGTAGCATGTTTGTAATCTCTGTGAATGTGTTTAATTGAGGGATTTGGCTGATAAGCTCAAAGGCTTGTTACAGATGCCAGGTATCCTCAGTTGTGATTCCGTGTCTTTTCACCCAAAGAGTGAAATCGAAACATGAACGGATTGGAAGATTGTGGGGATGAAGGCACATATGTATGCACACCTACAATCCATCCACCTACTCTTCTTTCATGTTTTGCACCTCTCGGTCACAGCGGCATACTCTAACACTTCCCAACTCCTTTCTGTTCCTTATATATTTATGCTTCAGCTTTGTGCACACATGTGTGCACCTCGATCTCTTGAAGTGTCAAAAACAAGGTAGAAGTGCTTCAGTTTCCGTTGTGATGAACTGAGGAGCAACGGAAGTAATTATGATGCTGTGTCTATGATTAGAAAGCACAGCTATCATGAGAAAAGGAAAACAAGCGAGAACTAGAAAGCGTCAAAGAGTAGGTTGCTGTTGCATTCTCTGGCAAACAGCTTGAACTCTGTTTACTTTATTTGTTGTATAAGCTAGCTACCCCTGAGGGCAGAGACATACTAACATACACACGCAGGAGACTTGGCCCACTTTGATGTCGCTGATAGCTTAAGTTAAAAAAAAAAAAAACCCGTGTGGTAAAGCGCAACAACATCAAAGATGGAGTTGACAAGATATGAGCATTAACTCGCAGCTCTCTCCTACTTCTCTTCTCTCTGCTGATTTCCTCATCTCTCTTATCCCTGCATGGTAAGGTGGTTCTTAGGAAATGAGACTATAAATGAGGGACGGGATTAGAAAAATGAAGGTACGGAATGAAAATAAAGTTGTAAATCAAGAAAAGAAAAGATGGACGACAACAGTGGAGGCATGTGAGAAATGCCATTATAAAGTCTAATTCTCCCAACTCAGTTGAATTGTTTAACAACAGCCTTAAGGCAGCCACTGTCTTGATGTTAGCTACATATTGAGTTATTAGGGTGCTGCTAGGCTATTAGACGATTGCGCTAATGGCTCAGACCATGTCCATGGGGTTCTCACACAGCCAGACTTATTAAAACTATCAATTTCACTCACACTGTGCCCTCTTTTAGGTACACGTTTTCTTGTTTATTTCTGCTTGGTTGTAAATGTGGTTTGTGCCTTGTTGTATGTGAGCTCTGGGTGTGCTATAAGCTTTTATTGCTACATCTGCTGGTGTGACATGTCTTTAACTGTGGTGGCTGTGTGTAAAATGGATAACCCAGTGGCATTTTCACCAGACACCAATGGTATTTACAAGACTCTGTGGGCTAGGCCACGCTCCACTTTCTGACCCTAATTTTCTGTCAGTAACCATGTGATTGCTGGCCGAAATATGTTTACGTTGTTGCTGTTTAGGAATTTTTATGTATATGCATGATTTATGGGTGTGTTACTGTAGTATCTGGGAGTGTATCCTGCTTGGTCAGTCCTAGTGTTCTTGTGCTCATAGCTTTGTATTTTGTGTGCCTGTATTTGCATGCTGAAACTCTTGCTCCATTACTCAGTATCTGCATTTGTCATGTTCTGTGAGACGTGGGTTCTGCTTTGCCCGGGAGGCACCTTAATTTTTCACCATGCTGTTTGCTACACTACATTGTACTGCATGAAAGTGTACATCTACATCCTCTCCTGCTCCCCCCCCCCTCTCTCCATCTACCTCCCCTGTGCTCATACTCTCCTCCCCACTACAACCATCACCCCACTCATCCACCCACCCATCACTGTGCACACAGCTAATCAACACGGGGAGCTCTCTAGATTAGCACTTGAGAAAACTCCCTAAAGACATTCCTTCATTCTGACCATTTTCAGGTACTCTCTCTCCTTCTCCCAGTCCACCTCCTCCTTCCTTGCTTTGAATTTTTAACCTCCCCACTGAATAAGAGATGCAGCGGTCCTCGTGGGGAAAGGGAAAGTTGGAGGGAGGGCAAAGACGGAAGGGAGAAGGCGGGGGAGGCAAAAGGGAAAAGGTTGTCCCTAAACACGCTTTCACATTTATCCCCTGAAAACTCTACTCTGTATACTCAATAATGCATGGCCATCTCTCATTCCCTGTTCCCCTTCCTCTCCTTCTCCCCCTTCCTTCATCTTCTTCTCGTTGGTTCCCCAAGCGCTCATCACTCCACCCAGCAGATTAACTACAGGGTGAAACTGAGACTGCCAAATCAGGGTGATGGTAGCGAGCCAGTGGGGAATAACAGTAACGGAGAGGGTAAGAAAGAAAGCAGATGAGTCACTTCTCATTGTGTGAATGAAGTTACTACTTGGAAGTGGTGATCTGAGAGAGTGTGCTTTGAAGTTTCACTATTTCAGAGGGACTATAAGTCTTGACGGGACTTCAGACTTGGGCTGAAAATCTATCTTAACTTGAACAAAGCTTGTGGAGTGCCGAAAAGCCCATTTATTGTTTATATGGCATCTCGGCTTGTTTTCATTTTCAGCGACAAACCTGTCTCGTCTAACCCCAAATTGGCCTGCTCTTGTCTCTTTTCGGACATGAAAGTGAAATAGTGTGGTCACAGTTCAGCCTTCATGTGCAGTCAGAAAACAAAAAGTAGCACTAAAGTCTGGAAGTGGCTACAGTTTTGTTTAGATATGACGCATACAGCATATATAATTTATGCAATATATATAAACTATTCATTTTTTCTTGTGTGCTGTCTGTGTTTTGTTTTGAGAGCATTATACTTCAAATTGTTTATTTGCTAGAGCTGTTATGGTGGAGCTATGTATTGAGCAGACGGCGCTGTTCAAGACTTGTTGAGCATGCACATGGCATCACCAAGCAACTCCTGTCTGTTTAAATGAATGGAGTGGTGCACTACAGACTTCTAAAGATTTCTCTGAGAGTTTTCCAAGTCTATTCTTAAAAGTTTTTTAACAGTCCATGGAGTTTGTGCTTTCAAAGTTGCACATTGACTTTACCTCAAACATCTTTTTTATTTATTTAATTTTTTTCTATAAATCCAGTTTTCTTTATTAGTCTAAAAGAAGACTGAGCAGCAAACTATCAGCAGAACTTGAACTAAAGTATAAAAGTGTTGACTCCTCTTAAACAGCATTACTTGAAATGATAGAAAAGTATGTTTAGAGATGAATTCCTTTTCAGCTGAATTTCCTTTGAACAGAAATGTAGGACGTACAAGTGTTGTTGGAAGTAAAGTTTCTTGAATGTGTTGTTATTTGTAGAACTACAAACATCCAACGTTCTTTCTTCAGGTCTGAAAAACTCTGGGTTGTGAATGTTGCAACACTGGAGCTTTTAGTAGATAAAGTTGTTGTTGACTCAGAAGTTGGTGGCTGTCCCAAGAGTGGGAAAAACCTGATGGGACTGTTTAAAACATTTTTTATAGCTAGGTTGATTCTAAATGCAATGCTTTATCAAACCAAGATGATTAATATGAACGTCAGTACATTGTTTGACAATAAACCCTGTCGAATTCAGTGGCAGATGGGTGTAGTTCACATCTGCATTCTGAAATCAAGTCTGCTATAAGTCAACTGATTAATATTTAACACCAGTACTGATCAATACCAAGGTTTTTCAGCTGAAATAATTCAATATATTCTAGATGGCAATGTGACATTTAAAACCTGTAGCCACTTTTAGGAGAGTGAGATTTTTGTCAAAGACACAGATGAATGAAGAGTGATCTTGGCACAGCAGATGAGAAGACAGATGGCAGTATTGAAGGTGGAGTGAAGGAGAGGCCCAAAATGAACGAGGCCCAGAGAAGGACGAATGGAGACAGGAGTGATGTGTATATGATTGAAAATAGCAACGAGGGAGGGAGTGACAAATGATTAAAAGGTTAGGAGACTTGATGCTACTGCAGTGAGGAGAGGGATATGAAGGTGAAGAAAGTGAGTTTGAGTGAATGAGAGTAAGGAAAAAGGTGAAATAGGTGCTCTAGGTGGAGTGTTAATATAATGTTTGCTGGCTGCTGTGATGGTTGATTTTAAATCTCTTTTCTCTCCTGGAGAGCCGATTCTTGTCCTGTTGACATATGACTTGATCAATGAGAGTACTCAACATGCCCTTTGTGTTTGTGTTGCTACAACATGTGAGAAATCAGTTGTTTCACATAACTTTTTTTTTCTTCTCAGTGAGATGCATCTTCACTCAAAAAAAAAAATGCTGCTCTCCTCAAATAATGTTCAGTTTTCTACTGAATGTTTCCAGTCCTCTTCTTTTCTTGCCCCCAATAGGTTATTTAGGGCTTAGTACTTAACTGTACACAGTTAGCGGTCAGTCAGCACACACCACACACACTTTGCCTCTGGGTCTCCTCAGAGGTTGTCTGGTTAATACTTCATAGCACTTAGAGGCATCAACAAGCCCTGTAGTGTTCCAGTGAAGCATAGAACGCATGAAAGCATGTTAATCCCCCACCACATCCATCCCTTTGTGACCCCCACATTTCCATCACTCCATCAAACTTCGTCCACTTTCTGCCTGTCTAAGTCTTGTTTTGCTGCCATCATGGTTTAATAAGTACAAGAAACAAAATGCTGTCAACACTTTAACATACAAAACAAGAAGGTAAATACTTCTTACTTTTTATGCTATTTAATAAAAACCTTGAATAAAAAAAATGCAACCACTTCTATAATTTCAGCTGCATGACAAATACCAGTTAGATTTTAAGTAATGATGAATATGGATGTTATACTATTAACCTGTTTTTATTGGGTAATTCAAGGCTGTTGAAATGAAAATGCTAGTTACATTTATTTTGAAAAAAAATAATTGTACTGCTTATTTTAATTATTTGTTCACAGTAGGTGCTCAAGATAATTTTTCTTAATTTATTAAATTGTGGGATTTAATCAGCGAATGCATAGAGGTGAATGCAAATGTTATTAAATAAGAAGGCTTAATCAGTGTATTAGCTTTGCAATTTTATATTAAGAGTTGAAATTATGCTTTTCCATAATTCCCTCTGCTAAAGTGAAAATCTAAAACGTTATCTTCCTTTTATAAACGGATCTGTTTGGAATAATACAGAGGAGTGTGCAGCTGGGATTGTGTTTTTGTTACAGTAATCTTAATGATCAGGAAATGGAGGGATTATTAAAAGTTTAATTTTATTTTGGGGAGAAGTTAACTTAAGGTTCATAATGTCAGTAAAAATAAAAACCTGCCACATCCTGAAAAATAATGTTGCAGCTTATTTCATTCTGTAAAAGGGAAAAAGCATTAGTATGGTTCTATATATATTGTTGTTGCACAGAGTTTTTCTTACTGCTTTGACTTTTCTGTCATACCTTATTCAGAGAAACACTGAAATTGTTTTTTTGGTTGTTTTTTTTTTTTGACAAGTGGTGCAAGTCAGAGATGGAAAGTGCAGAGCATAAGAGGGAACGTGGAAAAAAGTTTGTAGATATTTGCAAAGTTTGCAACAACTATGTAGTTTACATAGAATGTGTCTTTGCAAACTTCTGTATTCATTTTTCTGTGTGAAAATTGTGGCACATGTGATGGCCAAATTCACATTTTTATTGTATGTCATGTCACTCTGACTTCTGCCAATTTTCTGGCATTTACTCTCAAAGTTAGCCTCATACTTGTCTTGGATAACTTGTCTTTTCTTGCATAAAGAAATGAGAAGAACGATTGAACAGAAGTTGAAGCGTTTGTCTGTGAAAGACACTTCACAGTTCATCTACAAAGAACAATAGGACATAAAATGAGTTCATTAGTATTAATGTCTTTAGAGTGTTCTGTTATTCCAGAGTACAGTGTAATGCACTGTCACAAGGGACAGTTTGTGCAGGAGCTTTTAGTCTAAATGTGTGAGACGGGGGACCAGAGTCTGATATAAGATTGCACTGTGTTCCCCTGTGAGTCCTCACTTAAAATCTGTAAAGTAAAGCTCAAAGTCCTCACTGTAATAATTCACAATGCATTTTGGGATCTGTGATCTAGATATTTGTGTGCGCGCGCATTTGTTTTTGTGCGTACTGGATGGATGTATGCGAGGAGCAGGGTAAGTGAATGCGTATGTGTGTTTATGTCATAGGGGACCACAGACACTGTCGGCTTCATTTCCCAACATCATGTAACCGAGGACAGGCTGGCCTTATGAGACCTCAAGCTGAAAAACGACAGTGATGCTACACACATAAAGATGCGCACACACACACACACACGCGCGCACACACACACACACAAACAGAGCGTCATCGGAGCAAAGACTGGAATCCTGGTCTTGTCATGCTCTGCACCATAATCCAGTTTAGACGGATTAATTAGGAATTAAGGAGTGTAATGTTATCGGTGCGTGATCCATTCACATGCGTGCACGCTCTCACATATACACACAGTGTGTGTATGTAGGGCACGGATTATATAGAACAGAGAAAGGAAAAGTAAAGTTTGTTTTTTGACTTTTTCTTCTTTTTCTCCTCTTTCTGTCTCTTCTTTCTTGGACAACCTTACTTATCATCCTCGTTGCATTTTCCTCTTTCCTCATTTTTTTCTCTTTACTCAACATTTTACACTTCGTATGTTCTATGAATATCTATAAAATAAGTTTTTACACTTTTTCCCTCCTGTCTGTTTCTAGCTACTCCTTTCTGTGTTCTGTACCACCATTATCTGGTCTTTAAAGGTCCTGTGTAGGCTTTCATTCAGGCCTTTCATCCTTCCAGCCTGGCTTTGTCAAAGAGAGAAAGATGAGAGAGATTTCTATAGCTCAGCTTCTCTTTCAAGAAGGCTGCAGCATTCAGGTGTGCTTCTTTGGATGTCCATTTTGTGCCTGGCTTCCCATTTTTCATAGTTTTTCTTTATTTCACTTGTGAAGAATGCGACTAGGGAGGTGCAGTACTTACAGTGGCTTGACTCAAGTCTCTCCCTCTTTGCTCTATGAAGTAGCTCTGCTTTCAGAACTAAGCTGAGTAGCTTACATTTGTCCTTGACACAATGCTTTTAGTCTCCTCTAGCCATCCAGTTGCTTATTTTTTGATGTAGGTGCATTTGTATCCTCATACTGTTAGTGAATAATCTTGCACAGTGATATTAAAGATTGATTCATAGAGTCGATAATAAAAAAGCAAGGAAAGGAGGGAAATGGAGACGTAGTAAAACCTTGAAGAATGCATCATGAGTGATGAGGTTGGTTATGTCTGCATGAATGTTTCCTGGACTATAATTCTCAAAAGTGCCTTTTTGCCAGTACTGGTGAGGTCTGTTTCCCCTTAGGCAGAGTATAATGATATTGCTTTTATTAATGCCCATTTAATTTTTTAGCACACACTCTCTGCCACTATCGGTCATTTTAACTCACAAATACAAAACTCTGTTTCTCCAACTTTCCCCTAGAACAAACATTTGAGCACATACACTCAGTAGTTGACTTGGTGTCAGTCATCCTTTTGCCACTGAGCCCACCATTATCCATTACAGCCATATTTTCATGCCTTGTGATTTATATGCTCTTTGTCTCTATTCTTTAGCTGTCCTCCTCGTTTCTTTCTCCCTGTCTGCCGCCTTCCGTCTCACTTGTTCCCTCTGGCACTATTGGCAGCGCTGTCTCTGTCAGGTGTGTCTGAGAGAGCCTTCACACCAATGACTCTGAGGAGATGGGCTTTTGGATTTCTCATCCTCTATTAAACTAGTTCCTTAACTCTTACTCTCCCAGTTAGAAGCACATAATCACTTGTTGCAACAATGTTCTTAAGATTTGATTGAAAGTTGACATTTACCATGTAATCTGCAGTTTTGTCTTCAACAACACATGCGCCCATCATTGTCACTGCCTAGATTTTTTCTTGTTTGTTTAGGAGTTATATTTGTGTTATAATGGAGAAGGTTTGCTATTACACCACTATGGCATACCAAAACATTTAGTTGAAGGCATACTTTGCAACTTTTTCATATTTTTTAAATTTTTCTTGAGCCAGTATGTGCTAATATGACCCTTTACAGGGTTAATGAAAAGTCCCTCAGCCCCATCTGGTGCTTAGTTCCAGAATACCACGTTTGCAACTTCCCATTCTCCGGTCCGGTGCCCTGGAAGTCTCACAAAGTCACGTATCTCGCAAGGGTTAGGCTAACCCAAAGTGGCTAGCTGTTTTGCTAGCGCCAGAGTGTTTTTAGCTCATGATTCCTGTTTTTTTTTATTTTAGATCTCTCCCTGCTTGAACAAAGCTGATTTCTTTGAAGAAGTACATAACCACTTATATAGAAAGCAATGAAGGCTGAGGAGACATTTCAACAGTTAGATTTAGGTGTTTCTGAGCAGAAACAATGCTGCTAATGTTTTTACGGCAGTGATTTAAAACGGACACCAGGGGGAGCCAAAACAAACAAAACTCCATAGTATCCCTTTAAAGCAAAAAAGTGATAATTCAGTGCAAAATATAAGTTGTTACTGAGTTAAATCATCTTAATGTAAAAGATTCATAAACTTGTTGGATTTGACTGGTTTGTGTGTAGTTTAAAAGCAGCCGTATGATTGATTGTGGTAAAATAAGAAGTTTATTCAAGTTTTAAATCTTGCATAGTTTCCTACAATTCAGGAAAATAAGTATTTGGTTTCCTTCTTACAAAAAATGGAGAGGTCTGTAATTTTTATCATAGGTAGTTTTCTAGTTTGAGCTTATCCACATCACCATTTTCAATGTCAAGAATGACAGGAATAAACCATTTTTTAATGACCATATTTAAAATAATACAAATTATGGATGCTACATTGCCAGCCAACCATGGAATTACATGAGAATAAAATTTGGACCAATATACTTGACATATATTTTCTTCAAACTTTTCAAATCTAATCTTTCCTTTTTTCTAAAAAAAAATGTAAGAAAGCTTGTCTGTCAGAAGGTACGCTGGATGTTTATTCCTCTTCCTTCACTGTGCTGCTGACCAGGTAACAAAAGGTTGTCTGTCAGCTTGAAAGAAGGGATCGCTGTACTCTGTATCACAAAGAGCTGTTGCAACCTGGAGATTGTGGAATAAGCTAAATGTAGCTCATTTTCTGGTGCACAGGGAACCATAACAAGGCCAACTTTGCCTTGAGGCTGTTTGGCCCTAAACTCTCATCAGCCTGCTGGTGCTGAAACGGAAAACCTTCTGCCCCTTGCCACTTTATAACACACAAACACACACACAGGAATCCACATGCATTTATAACACACACAATCAAAAGTTTGTAAGTAAATCATCTCCCCCATCTCTTGCTGTCATCCTCACTTGTTGTATCAGTGCTTTCCATCTTCTTTTATCCACCTCCCTAATCTGTCTGTCTCTATCAGACACTTTCTGCTCTCATATCTTGCCTCAGAGACGAGCTTTTCCTTTT
>SSNR01000176.1:1227444-1256503 GCA_006937965.1 Callopanchax toddi
CAAGTTTTAAATCTTGCATAGTTTCCTACAATTCAGGAAAATAAGTATTTGGTTTCCTTCTTACAAAAAATGGAGAGGTCTGTAATTTTTATCATAGGTAGTTTTCTAGTTTGAGCTTATCCACATCACCATTTTCAATGTCAAGAATGACAGGAATAAACCATTTTTTAATGACCATATTTAAAATAATACAAATTATGGATGCTACATTGCCAGCCAACCATGGAATTACATGAGAATAAAATTTGGACCAATATACTTGACATATATTTTCTTCAAACTTTTCAAATCTAATCTTTCCTTTTTTCTAAAAAAAAATGTAAGAAAGCTTGTCTGTCAGAAGGTACGCTGGATGTTTATTCCTCTTCCTTCACTGTGCTGCTGACCAGGTAACAAAAGGTTGTCTGTCAGCTTGAAAGAAGGGATCGCTGTACTCTGTATCACAAAGAGCTGTTGCAACCTGGAGATTGTGGAATAAGCTAAATGTAGCTCATTTTCTGGTGCACAGGGAACCATAACAAGGCCAACTTTGCCTTGAGGCTGTTTGGCCCTAAACTCTCATCAGCCTGCTGGTGCTGAAACGGAAAACCTTCTGCCCCTTGCCACTTTATAACACACAAACACACACACAGGAATCCACATGCATTTATAACACACACAATCAAAAGTTTGTAAGTAAATCATCTCCCCCATCTCTTGCTGTCATCCTCACTTGTTGTATCAGTGCTTTCCATCTTCTTTTATCCACCTCCCTAATCTGTCTGTCTCTATCAGACACTTTCTGCTCTCATATCTTGCCTCAGAGACGAGCTTTTCCTTTTTTAGTTCTCCACTCCCTTCATCTGTATCTTGTTTCCACACACAGCCATACGTCCACCAGCTTTAGATTACTTTGCGAATGTTTCTTGTTTCCCCCCAATTTTTTTTTTTTTTTTTTTTGCATTTCTCTGTTTCCATCCTTCTACACCCTCCTCACACACACACACACACACACACACACACACACACACACACACACCCCTTCCATGTCTCCCTCTCTTCTCAGCAGTGGTTTTAATGCATTATGAAAATGGATTCAGGCTAAGAAAGCGAAACAGGACAAGTTTGCCTGTTTAATGTGACTTCTTTCACTCCTCATCTGCCTCATTGGCAGCATGAATTTGTGTGTGTGTGTGTGTGTGTGTGTGTGTGTGTGTGTGTGTGTGTGTGTGTGTGTGTGTGTTTTCCTGGTGCTTTGTGTGTTCATATATGTACAGCTCTGGGCACAGGGCACACGCATTCACTTTTATATATATATATTTTTTCTGTCAACACTCAAGGCTGAATGTGACAAATACATCAGCTGGTTTCTAGAGATGTAGCAGCTCATTCGTACTCCTTCCATCACTAAAGCACGGACGCACTTTGGGCAAGCATTAAACTGCATGAATAATAAAACAGGCAGACGGTGTGGAACACATGCTTATTTCAGATGTGTGTTAATGGAGAAGCATGTTGCGACATGGGTAGAAAGATGTGGGGGTCTTTCAGAAACTAAACTAGTATGACCTGGATATAAATCTTCCAATTTCTCTCCATTTTTCCCGAACAATCATATTAAACTAGTTAATTTGTCTGAAGTTAAAGCTCCTCATCTCTTGAGAGAAGAAGATCATCCTGTGGAGAGATGGCTCCAGATGAGCTGAATAAATAGATAAAAATGAACTGATAATAAATAGAGTAGTAGGAATACAGCAGACAAGAGAAATGGATTGGTGATGTTTGAGTAGAAGAAAAAGTTAGTGACTGTGTGGGTCTGAGGAGATCACTGAGCCTTTTCATACCTTAATGTCAACTTACATTATTTAAATGAAGCTGATGGAGATTATTGTATTTGAGCTGGAAGTTTAATGAACTTTCACTTTGCTGCTTGAAAGAACAGTAGCTTCAAATTAAAATAGTCTTTTCTTGTCATTTTTTTTTCTTCCCAGCCTCCCCCCTTTTCTGCCTCTGTGCCACCTCCTCTCTTGCTTGCACTTTTCTCTCTGATGTTGCTGAGAAAGTGTGTGCCTGGCGGAGGATATTCTGAGCGTGGACCATGCATGTGTGTGCATCAGAGTTTAATTGCGGTGTGCATAGAAACGAGTGTAATTAGCCAGCGCTCGCTTCCCTGCCGCCCAGCTAACAACCAGCATCCCCTCTGTGCCTGCTCTTTCTCTCTCTGCCTTTCTTCTTTGTCTTCCTCCCTCCCCCTCTTGTCTCCTGCCTGTTGCCACAACGACAAGCCCCACTCCGCCATTGTTCCCCGCTGTTCTCCAAGAACAAAGGAGGAGGCTATTAGCTCCCTGAGAGAGGAGTGGTGGAAATGGAGGATAGGGATGGAGAAAAAGAGAAAGGATTGCTGTGAGGGTGGGATGATGAGAGTGTGGGAGAGAATTGGCATACAAGTGAGGAAAGGAGGAAAACGGGCACTGAGAAAGTGTGCAAGGACAAGAAGGGGACAAATAAGGGAACAGAGTTTGGAAATTTTAACAATAGGAGGAAAGAGGGGGGGGAAAAACATGAGCAGGACCTTCAGAG
This sequence comes from Callopanchax toddi, assembly GCA_006937965.1. Classification (NCBI taxonomy): domain Eukaryota; kingdom Metazoa; phylum Chordata; class Actinopteri; order Cyprinodontiformes; family Nothobranchiidae; genus Callopanchax; species Callopanchax toddi. The sequence continues at coordinate 1,230,004 of SSNR01000176.1, forward strand.
CATTAGAGGGGAAATCGTTTAGAGGAGTAGAAAGGTTTATGGGGCAGTTGAGATTGCCCCTTTTTCTAGAGAAAGAATTGAGTTATGAAGTCATTATGTTTAATTCAGAAAATCACACTTTTCTCAGCAGTTTTGTCCCCTTTTGCCCTTTCTCTGTCCATTTTAGAAAGAATTTGTGTTTGTGTGAACACATTAAAGTGTTCACACACATTAAAGTGTTCACATGTGCACTTTTTGTCTGAGCATAACTACATGTCCCTGCTCTCATTGCATGTGTGTGTGTGTGTGTGTGTGTGTGCGTGTGCGTGTGCGTGTGTGTGCGTGCAAGGGTGTGTGCAGTCCATTTGAGGGTCATTAGCAGCGAGTGTAGGCGGGTAATGCCCTGTCTGCTACGCTGGCCATCTGAATGTTAACAGATTGTAATGCAGGACAGAAAGTGAATTTGGTTTCCGGAGGAAAATGGAGCAAATTACACTTTTATGGCTCTCTGCCACTATCCTTTGCTCCTGCCATTACTCACTAGGTGTAGTGAGGGAGAGAATAGGAGCGCAAGTGATTGGGAAGATGCTCCTGCTGTGAAAGACTGTTTAAGTGTGATGGTAAAACTCAGGTTTATGGAGAAATGCAGGAATAACTTTCTTTGTAGTTAATGCCATCTCTTGTTTTGATTCCTTTTATAAAGATTTAAAGAAAGAAAAAAATGTATTCTCCCAGTAAAGGTTTGGATAACTGTCAGTCGAAGATGAAGTTTTTGCCATATCTCTCCTTAATCCAGATTTGTCTGTTATATTTGAATCATGACTTCTAGGTGTTCCCTGTGTGTATAAATCTAATTAGGTTTTAGAAAATGTCAGCACAGTTGGCAAATACGATTGTTGCTGTAATTCAGACAGTTCAAAATCTAGCGGTGATGTAATGGCATGCAATTCCCACATGAATATCTGTCATTTGAAATTTTCCACACAAACTGTAACACTTGACAGGGTTGGTTAGAATGCAGATATGTCATTTCTAATAATGCCTGGATGAAAACCAGTAAATATGTTTAGAGTTCTCAGCTGTTCCAGATTTAGCTTCATTACATTTTGTCTATTTGGAGACAGCTGCTATTTGCCAGTCTGCAAATTGCGAGAGTAAGCTGCTCAGATTACTGTAGCCAAAACTGACACGTAGGAACAAATGCAGCTAATCATGTAACAATAAGGTATTTTGATGATTTCATTCAGCAAGTATAGCTCCTGCTGCAAGAGTGGTAAAACGGCTGAGAATTGCATTTTCTGTATAATTTGATTCACAACTATAAATATACAACATACTTAATCATTGAGACTTCTAAGGTGGATCTAAATGTCACAAAACAACCGACTGTAGCAGAATATGGTATTTTTACTTTTGAATAACCTTAGCTCTTCCCCATTGACCTCAGGTTATCTAGAAAGAGCTGTTTAACTCATTAAAGTTTGATTTCCTTTTAAGATTCACTCCGCTTCTGTTCACCCTGACATTATGCATATATTATCTAATTCACTGCTGGCTTTGGCCTGGCTTTTTGACACTATTGAGGGTTTGAATTTTAAAGACTGTAGCCAAAGTTAAGTTTCTTCTGAGGCAAAAATTCTGAGTTATAATTTAGAGAGACATTTCCAGTAGGGATGTAAAGGTAAGTGCTGACCCTGCTCACCCTGAGCTGTTCTGTATGCAGTGATGGGTTTGGTATATTTCCTCTGTGCAGAACTCTTGAGTCATACAATTATTATCAGAAATTTATTTAAATATCCACAATCTGGTGTTCTGGGAACAAAGATTATAGTCCAAGAGATCCATGTAGAATGTTTAGGCAGTTCAGTTATTATATTTATAAAATACAGAGTCCTAAAGTCTGTGTTCCTGTTATTAAATATGTATGATGTGTTAACTCACACTTCAGTTTGAAATGGGTTTGGCTTTTCTACACGCGGCACATTTCTGCTCATCACTGAAGTGATTTGGAGTTCAAACCAAACAGAATCACCAAGCTCAGTCACTTTTATCATTTCACAAGTTTTTTTCAAGTAAGATCACTGTTTTTGCATAAAACACTTTGATAAAAGACAGCACTACAATACTGACTTTTATTGTTTTATTTAAAGTGTATATATGTTTAGGATTTTACTGATCTTTGACTCAGCTGCAGTTTTAAAAGTTACTTCACAAATGTAATTGATATTGACGGTCTGTAGCATCTGCCTTCATATTTATTGTAGGAATTCATAAAATGAAATGGAAAACAGTCACTGCTGTGAAAAATAATCTTTCATGGAAATTCAATTTGTTTGCATTTCTGCTTCAGTGTCATCCTTTGTAATCTAGAAGCTGGATAAAGATCAGTTGCAGCATGTAAATAAAGTTATTCATGTATTGAAGCACATTGTGTTGGGAAAAAAAGAACAACTCTGGAACCTAATGACTTATAAGCTCTTTGCAGTAGTTTTTTTAGATAAAGCAAACAGATTTAATATGTTGTCAACTTAGTGATAAAACAGAAATGCATTTTAGAAACAATTTTCTCTTTTATAGGAGATATTTATTACTTTTATAGTTTGCCGTTTCTTTTTTGGTACCTCATCTGTGGAACAAAGACCGAACTGAGCAGCATAAGTCAGAAGTCTTATGAGTGTTCTGAAAGGCTGTCAGGCTCCTATCTCCCCATCAAGTCATAAAGAAGTAACACAGGAGTGGAAAAAGATTGGTTTTGATTTGATTTGAAGGAGCTTAGCTGAAACTGAGTGAAGCAGCAGTCAAGGTTGACTCAAGGGCAACATTTCGCAGCCAGGCAGTGGGTATGTTAGTGCAGCTGCACACAGATATACTCTCACACATATACACACTCATATGAGGATTCACCTGCCTGACCTGGCAGATCCTTTTCCCTCCAGTGGGAGATGGGGAATATTTTTCCCGGTGTTGTGTTGCTTCTTAGCATCAGAAAGATTGTATTGCCTCTTTGGAGGGAGTGCTGATTGGGAAGTGTCTCTATCACCCCAACCCCACCCTTCACATCCTGGATTTTTATTTGTGCTCCTTTTTCCTCCCTTATTTTTTCCTTTCTAAATCTTTTTCTGTCTCTTTCTGTCCTGCTCTGTTGCTCCTTCTATTGTCTTCGCTCCCCAAGCTGACATTTGCTGTCAGCCAGCCTTATTATTTTGTTCTTCAGAGTTCTGATTAGAATTCTTCTGTTCCTTCTCTTCCTCTCCTCACCCCTCTCCCTCTCTTTCTCTTTTTTCCTCTGTCCGTCCCTCCAGCCCACCCCCTCAACCATCTTAGTCTGATATCCTTTTCTTTCTTCCCTTTTTCATAATTTTCTTCTTTCTTTGCTGAGTTTAGTTCAGCATAATCTAATTCTTCAATCTCTTCTATCTTCCTATCTTCCACTACATCATTCTTATCTGATTTTTCCTGTTTTAGTCTCTTTTTAAAGGTCAGTTTATTTTGTCTCTGTTTTAATTCATTTATTTATTTTGTCCTACCAAAAAGTTCTTGGTGCACTCACTCCCAAGGACTCTGTGTTTCTGACTTTTAATTAGACTCTGTGGGCCCTTTACCCTCTCCATGAAGAAACATGTGCTCAAGCTTTTTTGTGCACCTGCTGCTTTGCACAGAGCATGCTAACACAAAGTAAATAACATAAGCTTCGTGATGATTTTCCAGATGTTAACTCATGAACCTTGAATATTGCCTGAGTTTCTTCAAATACAGTGTGAAATTACAAATTTATAGCATATTGGAACTTCTTATTTCCAATTATTTCACTAAAATAAACTAAGTCTGTAAACAGATACTTTGTCCACACTGGGGTCCTCCAAAGTAGCCATTGTGCAGCTGGACAGTGAAGGAGAAAGGAGAGGGTTGTCATGGTGATATGAATCCCTTGAGGGGATATTTCTCCCCCTCATTTACTCTCTCCGCAAGTCTGCATCTTGTCCACAACATGAATTTATCTTTAACCCTCTTGCTGTCTCTCACTGCTGTCCTCGTCGTCTTCTGCCTGTCACGCTACACTTTTTAGTTTGTGGGTTTATTTTGTCCTAACAGCTTTCAGTCGTTTTCCTCATTCTCTTAATGTATTTTCTTTTTGTTCCCATCTTTCTTTTCCTCTTTTTTCATTCTTTCTTCCGTCCCCATGGCCCTCACCTCTGGTCCAGGAATCAAGGGAGGGAGAGGCAGAGGGAAGGAAGAGAATGCTAATTTTATCGCCACAGTGATGGAGTGTAGACGGGGAGACTGAGAAAGAGAGAAAATGTCACTCGTCTGAGGAAATGAGATGGCCATTGCACCCTGCGCGCGTATGTGTCTGCATGCGTCTCGACAGAAAGATCAGGGTGACAGTCTGAGTGACATTTCATGTATTTTTTTCCCTCGCTTTGCCATGCTCCCCTGCTAACTAAATGATATATACACAATCACGCATGTATATTCTTGTGTGCAGGGGGCAAAGGGTAATATTTGCATGTTTTATGTTAGGTGTTAGAACTTATTTTTCATTCCTTTTCCTTTGTTTTTTTCCCCCCAAGTCAATTATTTGTTTCACTCACTTCTACCATCATTCTACTGCTCTCTCTTTTCATCCCTCACTCATGTCGGAAATGTAATCACGTTCAGTGGCTGAACTGAGGCAAAGATGGGCATCTTGGTGGGAGGGGGGGTGGAGTAGGGGGCAAATGAGAGTTTGGAGTGAATGTTGGGAAGAGGAAGAGAAGAAAAAACAAAAAGGCATTGGTATGTGTACCCAATTACCACTCCAGCCAGCCCAAAGTCACCTTCGCAGAAAAGGCACGCACTCTCAAAAATAGCTACTTCCATCCCGCCTCCGCCGCGCGCGCGCGCGTTTGTTACAGTGGTGATGAGGTAGACTGAATAATATCATGGCCTTCCTCCCGTCCGTCAGCACCAAGCTTATTATGAGTGTGTCATCCTGTGTGTGTGTGTGTGTGTGAGAGAGTGAGAGTTAGGAGGTGGGTGATTGTGTGTGTCCTGTGTCTGATTGCGCTAGCTGATTGAGTCCTAGCCCTGCAGTTTTTCAACCCAGGTCCTCATCCTCTGATTAGGTGTTGTAATGTGTGAAAGAGGAGGAAATTGTGTGTCTGTGTGTGTGAGTGTGTGAGAGGGAGAGGGGAAACCTAAGCCCACAGGTCTTTAGCAGTACTTTGTTGTTCTCTGTTTTTGTAGGCATGATCTTGGTGCTTGTTAATGAGAAATCTACTTGAAAAATAAGTTGTAATAGTTGTGAGAAAAGGAAGTTAAGCAAATCAAAATATTTTTAGGGTTTTTATTCACAACAAATTACATTTCAGTGTTTGGATTGATGCCAGATCTGTGATTTAGTTAGGCATGGCTTTAGCACTCAGACCTGTAGACAGATTGTGTCCGTATAAGCAAATTGTGTGTCTGTGTGTGCGCCCTTGTTAACTGTGGCCTCGTTTTGCCTTGCTTCTTAATTAAGAGACCATAGGCCTTGTAGCACCGCCTGCTATCCCACAATCCACTGGGGCAAGAAGAGACGAGAACAGAACAAGTGAGGGACGGTGTTGGAAAGATTAGAGAGACAGAGTGAGGACCAAAAAAAAAAGCCATGTGCCAAAAATATTGAACCAGAAAGAGTGATAGATTAAGAAAGAAGAGAAAGGGAAAACAAAAGAGGGATTACTTGAGTAGAAATGAGTAGCTTGAACTGATGAGGGAGAAAGCAATAGAAAGTGTGAAAATGTGACTTTAGAGTGGAGGATAGTGCAGACTGATGAAATGAAAGGCTCAGACACATTCTCCATTTCTTCTTCTGAATTGATGCCACTCATTTTCATAGAAGCCCCAACATTTTATGTGTGTGTGCGTGTGTGGTTTTCAATTGGTAATCTTCTCCATCTTATTCTTTACTTTCCATCTGTGTAGGATCTTTTGCTCCATCGCTCCCAATCTTTCCCCATCACATCTGACTGATTCCTGGGAAATGAGTGTGTGTAGGGTTGTGTCTGTGGTTAGATACATTCCTGTATATCCCCGTGTGTCTGCCTGAGTATCTCTGCTGTTCTCTCACCCTCTCTCGTCAGTGTGTGGTGAGTGTCGAGATAGTGGGTTAAATTTTAATGGTGCTGCCATCTCTCAGTAGCTTCTGAAAGGGGGCCGATGCAGACTGACACACTCACTGAGCCGTGAGCAGAGACAAGACGGAGATAGGAGCGATACCTTGCTAGACATACACACACACGCCAGGCCATTGGATAAACAACAGGTAGAATAATGAAAACACTATTCTGTCTTTGTTTTACAAGATTTTTGGGGAGGATCCTATTGACTTCCTGTCATATTCTGTTATTTTACAACTTTAGTTCCACTTACAGGGTTTTAGCTGCCATTTTACTAAACCAGTGCTCAAAATAAAAGAAAACAAATCACTCCCTGGTCATCCTGTAGGTTTAACACAAAAGAAGCTCAACATTACAGAAGATAATCCTATTGTCATATTCAATTTACCATGTTTTAATTGTTAGAAGATGTAAATTAAGCCTAAAACAGTGGATGGCTTTTTTTCCCTACAAACATACCTTGTTGTTATAAAAGTTTTTTAGCCACAGAACACTTTGAAAAAGTCTGCATACTCTCACACTCCCTCTAGGAATGTATTGGTGAGGACAGAGGCTGGTCTGAACTCAGCCGAGCAAACACTTGTGCACATAAGCACATTCTCTGCACCATATTGTGTGTTGGTCCTTGATTGTTTTCATTCGGCCAACCTCACATAGCTGTCTGATTGGCAACATGTCCCCTGATGGCTCACTAAGCACATGGAGGGATTAGGTGTGTATTTTTGTGACTTCTGTGTGTTTGTGTTTGTGGCTTTATGTGCACGCGTGTGTGTCTTTTTGTTGAGCCCCAACAGCAGCCAATTCCTGGGAGAGGCCAGGAGACAGATGTTCTAGGAGAGAATTTGCATGTCTATCTCTCTGTTTAAATATCATTTTCTCTTGTTTAGTTTACTTTATGCTCCCCCCCCCCCCCTCCCTTTTTTCCCGGAAGAGGTAAAAATGGATTTCACAAATTGGAAACCCTGCAGCATCCCAGTGGATCTTTGAAGTAGACTTTTCCTCAGCTTCCAAAGTAGAGGTGGAATTTGCCAGATTGTTGCTGTCATTCCCTTCAGCGGATCACTTGTTTTTGTTGTATTTTTAAATATCTGCAGTATTTTCAGATAGTATATGCAACAGAGAGTAAGGTTCTCATACACAAAGGCAGAGTTCTGTACCTTTTTAGTATAATTAAGTATAAGTTTGGTGTTTGCTGTTTTTAAGGATTCAAATCTTTTTAAACAGCAGTACAGTAAATGAGATATTCTTGTTAAATGTTGAGCTTTGTCTCTTTTATTATCATTCAACTGTTTTAAACTTTTGTACACAATTTATATTTGCATTTAGTCTTTAATCTGAAATGGTAAGACACAGCAAATTGGTACCATAACTTACATTTACTCATGTCATGATAAAAACAAAGCCCTTGAACTCTTGGCAGGGACTGGATTAGAGCTTGGGTGAAAAATATTTGTAGATCTTTTACTGTGACCAGAAGCTCAGTCATTCCAGTGATTGTGAGATGAAATAAGTTTAGAACCAACAGGACTCTTATCAACTGTTGCCTTCCAGTCAAACCGAGTAGCAGAACCTTGGGCTCTTGTCAAAGAGGTGACCAATAACTCGACAGTCACTCTAAAAGCACTTCAGTAGTTCTTTGCAGAGATTGTAGAAGTTGCCAGAAGGTCTACCAATCTGGCAGCACTTTATCATGCAGGCTTTTAGTGGCAGAATAGAAACCACTTGTGGGGACAGAAAGGCTTATATGATGCTTGAAGTTTGCCAAGTGATATTTAAAGGATCCTATGAGTGTGAGGGGAAAATTCTCTGGTCCAAAGAGACAAAAATTTAACTCTTTGAAGTATCGTATATCCGTCAGACTTTAAGTGCTGCTCATCATCCGTGTAATGTCTCTATAGTGAAGAGTTATTATGGCACCATCATGCTATGGGGGGTACTTGTCAGCACAAGAAACAGACTGTATGAGTGAATGGAGGGTTGTACAAAGGCATTAAAAGACAAGAAATGAGTGAAATGAGACTGGGGTTACCACAGAGTGAGACAGAACTGGAGTAGCTTCAAGAACTAACTGTCCTTGAATGGGTCATCCAAAGCCCAAATGTAACCCCCTGGAGAGCATCTGTAAAGAGACCTTAGGATTGCAGTTCATAAACTTCCATCCAGTTTGAAGGACAGTGAGAGATTCTGCCAAATAAAATGTGGTGAACTGCTGAAATTCTAAAAAAAAAAAGTCTGTTGAGACCCAGAAAGAGACTCAAAGCTGTAATCGGCGCAAAAGTAACTTCTAAAAGTATTGAGCTCAAGTTTCACTCGTTTGTTTATGGATAGTGATCTTTGTATTATCGGGACAAAACAGCAAAAGCTGTATTAAAACAGTTTATGATGAGGCTTTTAGTAAAGACTTGTATCATAAAAATGTTCTCATGGCTTGATTTTTATTTGTATTTAATCAACTGTAAACATGGAGACTGGGGGGTTTTGTTTTTAAGATTAATAACAGGTAATGTTGCACTTTCTGTTTAATTCTTTTGTATTTAGTTAATCAAATAGCATCATCTTTTCTTATCATTTTTGCTTCCGTTCGTCAACCAACCCTTCTGCTTCCCCTTCTGCAGTTTCTTGACTTTGATAGTTGCCTCTTTTACACCATCTTATTGCCTTTTCATGATCATGTTTCTCATTTTTGGGATTCATTATGTTAATATGTTGACTAGAAAAAGCATAGTGATGAGCACCAGAAAGCAGCTCAGTCTTTTTGCCTCCAGACAGACACTCAAGTTTCTGTAAATGCATGTTTGTGTCCTGCGGGTGATGACTGACATTAAAAATAGCTGAATTCCCCACTTCCTTCTTGCCCCCTCACTGTGTCTTGCTCAAGGGATAATCAGACCTAGTAAAACTGGCCCTTGTCCTCTTCCTTGCCACATTTGTGTGCTGGTACATAAACTTGTGTGTGTTTGTGCTCATATGTATGTATGTATGTGTGTTTGTGCATGTGTGCCAATCTTTCCACCATGCGGTCAAGTCACAATTGCTAATCAGGCCTGTGAGCCTTGCCTGAAGAGACCAAGGGAATGGGAAGGGGGAGGACGGGTGGGCAAATGATTGAGTGCTTTCCTTTGTCCTCATCACTGAGGCAGAGATAAAGACGAGAGAAAAGGATGGATGGTTAGAGACGAGAGGACAGAAACTGAGGGATTAACAGGATGAGTGTGTGCACCAGCTTTTAACTGTCCTCCACGGCATGACACCGTGTAGACCTCCATTTTTTCTCCTGTCCTCCTTTCATCTATATTGCTTTCCATAAGCCAGAACTGCTTGTATTCAAAAAGTGTCTATCACGTATGCATGTTCTTTCTCTCCCTCCCTCCTTTCATTTTTTTTCTTTTTTGCTGCTCCTGATGCCCACTGACTGCTATCTTTCCATAAGGTAATAATGAATATTTGAGAGCTGACAGGAGTGCAGTACCTAATCCTCTTTGCCCAGGGCAAATGTGCCCCATGGGGTGCACGTGTGTTAAAGTTCATCTAACTTTTTAATTGAGATGGAAACCCAATTTTTAGGTTTTCATTTCCCCATCTTCGCTCATGTAAATGAGACTGCATGGTTTTGCATGTATCATAGAAGCAGTCTGGATGAGACGTACGTTTGGTAGGGAAACGCATGTACATTAGGAAAATGACTGACAGAGGACAGAAGAACATGCAGCTGTGTGGTTAAGTCTGACCTTCTGACACAACTTTCTATTCATGAGCTTTTGGTCATGTAAGCACATTTGAGGTTTGAACAGTTCTTATTTTCTACTCTTACAGGTAACACTTATCTGTAGGAGCATTACTGTCATTGGTCAGTGACCTACACACATGTGTGAACAAAGTCTGAAAATGTCACTTCCTATCATGCACGTCTCAGGAAACAAGTATTGATTGAAACCCAACATAACAGCAAGCATGACTTATGATGCAATTCACTCTGCTCTCCATAGAGGGAGCACTGTGCTGTGAAGGCCAGTGCAGCATCAAGGGCATTCACATTTTGAATAACAAACATCACAGTACCACAGGAAAAACTAAATGCACACACAGTGAGTCACTCACTTAGACACACACAGCTGCTTTGTGAGTCCGAACAATGAACCTTTGTGTTATTGTGTTGTTTCTGTGTACTGCATTAAGGGCTCAGGTGTTTCAGGTGGCTCAAGGTCACTTCCTCATCATCTTTGTCCTCCAAACTTCTTCTGTCTCTCTCCTTTATTTGCTTTCTCATCGTATCAGTTTTCACACCTTTATTTGCTCTCACTCCTTTGGATTTGATTTTCTTCTCCCCTTTACACTCTGTAGCTCTCCCACACTCCCCCTTTCCTCCTTGTAATTAGCCAGTGTAATTGCTGTAGTAAATCTTTTCTGATGTCCCAAGGAGACTGGCTGATATAGGACTGATTTAATAAGCACGCCATGGCAGCTCACCTCTCCCTCTGCTTTTGTGTGTTTGTGTGTGCGTGCGGGTGCAAGCATGCACAGAGGGGTGGCGGGTTGGGGGTGTCTTCTGTTATTTGTTTTTGGGATTTATTGGCTGTTTGTGTGGTTTCAGCAAGTGCAAATTCAAGTTCAAGGCAGTGCTGTGTCGATGTGTCGACTGTAATGCACCTTATCAGTAATGCAGGCAGCATACTCCATGTGCAAGTGTGTGTGTCTCATCAGTGATGCTGTTACGTGCCATGCGTGCGTCATTGCCGAAGACCTTCATGGCCAGAAGAGCAGAGAGAGGTCATATTGGCCCAGAGAGAACAACACAAACACTCACATCCATACAAACACAAACCCACTCACCACATCATGAACCTTTGTTCGGCCTAAAGCATAACATATTCATAAGAACAAGCTCTATGTTGTTCTAACTTTTTTCCTCCCTTTTTTTCTATTCCAAAAAATAAGTGTGTCCAGGTGTTTGTCCGCTTTGTCATCCAGTAGTTCTTCACTTACCCCACTAGAGGGCACTGTGACTCCACATATAAACAGTGCCCTCACTGACAGAGCCACACTTTCTGCTTACTTGTTCTATGATACAAGCATTAATTTTAATGACGAGGTTAAACAAAATTTAAAAATTTGAATTTGAAAGCATTAAAAAAAAATTTTTGTTTGATATACTCCATTATATGTACACATTTGAGGTTCAATGGTTTATTATTTTAACCGTGGAAGTCTTGTAGTTAAAATGCATCACAAGATATGTGAAGTATGCTCTCTTTTGCCCACATAAGACAGATAATATAAATTTTAAACATTGTTGCTGCAAATTACACATTGCTGACCAACATCACTGACCCAGAACTAATGATTGGTAGTTTTGAATTTAACCTTAGAAAATTGTTTCATTTATATAATCCTAATTTTTTACAAACATTTACTGAAAAATAAATAAATTGAACATTTATGCAGACCTTTCCACTTAGTATGAAGTTTGAAGAGGAAAAAAAGAATAAACATTTTAATATACAGCAAAATTATTCATTGTTGAACTTTTTATTTTGTTTTTTATGTTGAAAATATTTCATTTAAATTCAGTAGGTCATAAAAAAATATAAATCCAAATGAGAAATTTTTTCAAGATGTGATAGGTGTAAAAATAGCTTACTTTTATTTATTTTATAGAAAATATAAAATTTATATCTGACTTGAAATAATCTCAGTTGCAGTTACACTGTTCATGCACCAGGGGTGCGCAAGGGAGCACAGTCTTAGCCCCTCCCATAAGCCCTCCCCCTTCATCCTGGCCCTCCCACATCCTGCCCCCGTCCCCCCTCCCCAGTGCCCCACCCTGCCATCTGGTCCTTTTCACACAATTGCGTGCATGCTGATGTGCACGCACACACACACAGGCAGGAATTTTTCTCCTCATTTCCTTTCACAGTGAAAAACAGGATGAAGGGGCTCTTTCAGATTTGAGGTTACCGTGGAAACCTCTTTATTCTTCTTCTGTCAAAACATTGTAATGTGAATAGTCCTATTTAGAGAATGGCAGAATGCTGGACATTTAAAGTTTAAAGGGACCTGAGCAACAGCTGTCTAGCCTTCTGTTTACTTTAAACAAAAAAGGAAAACCCTTTTCATTTAGTTCATATTCCTTCTTAGGTCTAATCATTTCTCTCTACTAAACTTTTATACCAAAATAAGGTTTTGTTCTTAAGTTTTGTTTAAAATACTTTGTTAAAGTTTAGCCAAAGGTTTGTGGTGTGTGTGTGTGTGTGTGTATGTGTGTAGTTCTTTGTCTGGAGCAAATTCAGCAGCTTTTTCCAGAGACCCATTCAACCCGGGATATTGATGTTGAAACTAAACACCCTCTCCTCTGTTCCAATTTAGACGTTCTCCAGGCTTGGAATGCTGAATGGAAAAAGTTAGTTTGAAGTTACATAAAGTTAATGTAACACTTTTTTTCATCCTTTATCATGCCACCAGAGGGCCTTTAAAAAATAACTCTTCATGCTGCAAATATACAATGGAGCACATCATCTGAAAGCTTTTAGTGAGTTAAAAATAAACTGCAGGGACCCACAAACAGGGAGTGGTGATGAGAGGATGAATAGGTTGCGTGAAAAGACTGAAAAAGCTATAGTAAAGAGGAGAGGCTGTGCTTTCTGAGGGAGAGCTTAAACTATTCTTTGAGTGAAGGCATTAGGTTCACTTTGACCAGAGATAACGTGTTTATATATAGACATATTTGCTTTGTTTTTTCAACTTTCTTCCTGTTCCCTCTGCCCTCTTTTTACTCTTTATTTTATTCCTCTAAGCCCGACTACCCATCACCTTAAGCAGCAGAGATTTGTCTCCTTTTAAGGAGTGAGGGAGTGAGAAAGCAGGGGAACAGGAGAGGGGTGAAGGACACACTCTGAGCTTCTGACTGATGAACAGACTCCTCTTTGTGCAGATACAGACTCTCACACACACACATCAATACTTAGCTACATATTGACAAAGACCTCAGCATGACTTGGCTCCTCGTGATTCTCTCGACCCCTCCTTCACTTCCTGTCTCCTTCTAACTTTCTGCTCCTTTTTGGTCTTTCTCCATGTAATTAAAAGCAGATGTGAGGAATGGAAGAATTTCTTCTCATAACAGACTCATATGTCCCTGTGTTCACGCACACACACACGCACACACACATGCACACACACACACACACACGCTTAGATTTTTTTAAATCTTTCGGTGCCAAGCAGCTGTTGGGAGACGAGGGGGAGGTGTTCCAGGAAAGGAGGATTGCATGTCCACATGTGTTAGAGGGGTGTTGGTTTGTTTCCAGAATAGAACTCTACTTTGTGTGAACATATAAGGAAAAAACATACCAGAAGATTAAAACCCTTGAATGTTAAAATGCCTTTACAGCACAAGTGTTTTTGTATGTGCTTGTAAAGGTTTTGTGTGTGTCTGCTTCTGGTCAGATGTGTGTTCTGCCTCCGTCATCTCCTTTCCTCCCCCACAGTGACTAAGTTTAACAGGATGCAGCACTCCATAGCCACCACTAGAGGTGCCATCGGCTCATAAATGAAAAGAGTTTGCTGTGCATGTGGAAACCACAAAGCAGCCATTTTACAGTCTGCACACCAGACCCCATTTTATGAATCAGCTATGATGTCAACATAACTACAGCTGATTCTATTGGCTGGAGCACAGCTGGCACTGATACTGTGTACATTCTCACACATACACACCCATCCCCTTTCATTGACCGTTCATCTCTCTCTGAGGCTGACCCTGGTGTCATGATGCTTCCACTAGATCACTAGTCTTCCCTCACACTAACTGTACTCCCACTTTAAGATTTTATTGTTCTGATGAGATGTTTGTCTGAGCTCTAGTGTGTGTATTTTAAATTAATAGTGTCATAAATAGTTAAAGGTCTTATTTTTCTGTTTTCAGAAGTTTTTCTATATATTTCATTTCTTTAACTGTGATTATTTTAGGTAAACTGTCTTGATGTTTGTGATTCTGAAGATGTAAATTACTGTAAAGAATCTTTTTATACTTCATAGAATTTAAACTTTCTAATCTTTTAATGTGGACTTGATCTGTAGCTCCTCAGACTTTTGGAAGATCTGTTAAAGTTTCTTTTATCTATTTTATCATTCAGTATCTTGACCATTTTTGGAGAGATGTTTTTTGTTTATTGAACCTTTTAATTTGGCAAAAGATGCATTTTAACTTGGTTATTAGAGCAATTTGTCAGAAGACTGTCACACAGTTTGTTTGGGTCATTTCACCTTAATCCTTCAAAAATGTCAGAAGTAACTGATAACAAAATAGTATTTTAGCGCCAACAAGGTGATTTCCAACAACCTATTAGCCAAAAACTTGTCATAAACAGAAATATTCTTAAAACTTTTTTCAGGCTTGTGCTGGATTGAAGACCAAATATACTGAATTTGGGGGTTGGTTTATATATTGTGCTTTTTAAGTGTAGTTTGTTGAAGCATGTCACTTCCTTTCTTCTTAAGCTTGCAGCTGTGACTGATTGTGATCGCATGTTTGTTTAAAGATAAAAATGTTGTTTCCTCTCGGATGTCTGAAGGATGTTCCTATCCAGTGCGTTTGTCAGAGCTGACTTCCTGCTCTGTTTTACTGCTCCACGGGGAGTTCTGTTAGACACACAATTGGGCTTTTTCTGGTAATGAGATATACACTTGGTTATCTTTTATCATTCAAACTTTAGGAAAACAATTGAAATAAATTATGGGTAATTTTAAGGAGATGAGTTTCATGATGGTGAAGCTATTACTGAGAGGAAACAATGCACATCTTCTTACTACAGTCCACAGACTGACTCTGGTCTGTTTGTGTGTGTGAGTGAGTGAGTGAGAGAGAGAGAGGGACTAAATGGAGCGATAACTTGCTCATTAGGAGCATGGGTAGTTAACAGACTGTCCAACAGGCTGGCGTCTCTCATCAAGACAAAGCACTGTTTGACTGGACATATGGACAGCCAGTGGATGAATGGATGAGTTGTTATCCTGCTGTAATTATCTGTCTGTGTGCTGAATGCGCACAGTGTTCTTGTTTGAACAAACTGCATCCTGGATTTAAAGAAATGAGTTCCACAGTTCAGAGAGCTGAACATTAGGGAAAACTTTACCAAAACTGATATTGACATATGCAGATCTGAGTAAGTTTGTGTCGACAACAGAAGTCAAAGCTGATAGGTTCTCTAGTTACATTTTATTATCACAATAAATAAACACAGGGGAGTCCAAACTGTTAAGCCGCATGGGACAATGACTTTTATTATTTTTTATCTGTTTATTGCTGCAGCAACACTGTTCTTAGCTTTCATCCAGATACGTTTTTGTTTCTGTCTTTTCTCTGCAAAGATAAGTCAGAAACAAGGTCACAGAGAGGCTGATAAAAGCCCCACTAAAAGATGACACCTAAAATAAGAGGTCAACATTATATCATCATTCAAGAAATGCACTGAAGTAGAAAATTAAAAGGTGGCTGTGAATTTTGAGTGTGTCAGTTTTGTATTTGATAGACGTAATGTCTGATCATGAGCTACAGGTAATCTTCTGACTGGTTGAACAATACTGACAGAAAACTGAACCGCTGGGACATCCTGAACTCAGCTGACCTTCAACCCAGCACGCTGTGATATGGTCAAACCCATGTGACTGTTCATCTTTCACTCCCAATTCTCATCTAGTTCAGATCCACCCCCACATTCTGACACATCCTTACAGTCACAATCCTGACCTTGTCAGAGCAAATTAATCTAAAGTATTTCTATCCAGTATGTGTGTGTTTGTGTGTGTGTGTGTGTGTGTATGTATGCATAAGTGTAATGGGGGTTTTAAATGCCCTTCAGTTAACAATGTCTGGCCAAATTTCAAAATCCCACACTCACCAGAGACATCACCCAGTTTTACAGGCGTGTTCTGTTGGTTCAGCCTTACCCAAGGCTGCTGCGACAAAAATCCAACACCTCCTCAACATTGTACAGTTGGGCAAAAGTGAGAAACGTAAAGGCCGTGCCAGGACTGTCAGTTTTTATGTGCATCACACAAGCCCTCCAACTATCACTCTAATCCACTATTTACATTACATAGCTGACTGAATTAACTGCTTTCTTTTTTGTTATTTAGTGTTAGTTTTCACACATTAAGAAAAATATTAAAAATATTTTCAAATGTTGTTTTTCCTCTCTTTTTTCCTGTCTCATCCTCCAGCTAAAAAAGAGCAGGATGGTGGAGATGATAAGAAGTTGGTGCAGAAGAAGAAGAAGGAGCTGAAGGTTCTTGATGCCAAGTCTTCACAGAACCTCTGTAAGTCCACTTGACAGAGCTTCATACCAGTGACTTTGTTTTTTGGGTGAATTTGCTAAAGTTGTTCACTATTTGTTGTGTTTTTTTCTCAAAGCCATTTTCTTGGGATCATTTCGTCTCCCATACGAAGAGATTAGAAACGCCATCCTGCAGGTCAATGAGAAGATTCTGACAGAGTCCATGGTTCAGGTACCCAATTCAGAACTGTGTAGTGTTATAAACTGTTTTTAGTTTATATTTATGCATACACTTCTATGGTAATTTAGCGTTAGCTTGGTAGGCTTTACACGAATGTTTCTAATGAAGCTTATGTGTGTATTCATTTCTATATACTATGTAAAGTTTTGTCATCTCATTTAAAAGAGATGACTCTAACAATACCAGTGTAAAACGTTTGTCACAGTCACCTAAGAGTTAAAAATCTTTAATTGTTGAATCCTAGAAACAATCTCCCAAAGACAGTTAATAGGGGTCAGTCAGTTTCTGTTTAGTTTAGATAACCTGTTGATCAAACTGTAACTTTGGGCTCATATTGACCATACTTTATCTCACATAGAACCTGATCAAACAGCTGCCAGCATCAGACCAGCTGGCTGTTCTGGCAGAGATGAAGGAGGAATACGATGATTTGGCTGAGTCTGAACAATTCAGCATAGTGGTAAGAAAACACACACACACAAAGGAAAGCTCAAAACACCTAAGCTTTAACAGATTGGTTTATTAAAACATAGGTAGATCTATAGTATGGTTGGTTGAAAGAAAACACTTTTTAAAAGCCTTTATGTGTTTTATAAAGCTGTAAGGTTTTGGTTAAACAATAAAATGACAAATTGTGTTGTTGTCCAAACATAGACCTAACTTGTGTTATTAAGATCACCTGAGATAACAAACCCCAAACAAGTTCAGCAAATAGCTGAGGGGTTAAATGACTAGATGTTGAGATAGTAGCTTTACAGCCAGTAAATTAGATCCGCGATGTCCTCCTGTTGTTAAACAAAGAAGAAATTGTTCAACCATGGAAGTCTGATTATAGCTTAAATCCCCTTCACTCATTCACATCTGTTTACATACAAACACACACTATGTGGCTACAGCCATAACAGGAAAATGCTCACAAATCCTTCATCCTCTTAATTTTCCAGATGTCCAACGTGAAGCGATTGACCCCAAGGCTTCAGGCCATCCTGTTCAAGCTGCAGTTTGAGGAGCAGCTGAACAACATCAAGCCAGATGTTGTGGCTGTGACAGCAGCCTGTGAGGAGCTCCAAAAAAGTGAGAACTTTGCCAAGCTGCTGCAGATCATCCTCCTTGTTGGGAACTATATGAATTCTGGCTCCCGGAATGGAATGGCGTTCGGCTTCTCCATATCTTACCTGTGCAAGGTGAAGTGTGGACACATGACGCACAAAACAAACCTGAACATATATGCTCAAAAGCCTTTTAGTGTTCATATGTTGATGTTTGACTCCATATGTAGTCAAAAATATTCAACCGATGGTGTTAAACATTTTATTTTCACTAGACCTTTTATTATGGGTGCAGTCTCAAGTCTTAGATTAGGTGAAACTGAAAGCTCGGAGACATTTGATGACTTTTAATTGGCTACCCTTTCAGTATGTCCTTTTTAAAAATCAGTTTTTCCCTCCCCCCATTAGCTTCGTGACACCAAGTCAGCTGACCTGAAGCAGACGCTGCTTCATTTTCTTGCTGATGTGTGCCAGGAGCAGCATCCTGATGTCATGAGCTTTCCTGATGAGCTTATTCATGTGGAAAAGGCCAGCAGAGGTATCTGGGACTTATAGCTTGTAATTTAAACCTTGTGCCCAACATCATCCATCATTACACTGATAAACCTATGTTGTATTTAAGTCTGAGACACAGTGGTGTACCTTTATTTATTTTTAACTGTATAAATTAGTGAGATATACAATCTTGTTAATAAAAGTTACCTATCAAAACAAGTTAAAGACGGAAGCTAATGCATGTAAAAATAAGTTTATAGTATATTTTGTTCACTGTCCTTCTATAATGTCATGCCCATCTAGCACTTTGTTTTACAGTGGTAACATTTTTCTTCTTCTTGACAGTTTCTGCTGAAACAATTCAGAAGAATCTTGATTTGATGGGTCGCCAGATCAAGAGCTTGGAGAAAGATCTGGAAACTTTCCCTCCTCCACAAAATGAAAACGACCTCTTTGTGGAAAAGATGTCTATATCCTCTTAATTCAGCTATTTACCTTAACTTTTTAGTGCAACTATTTAACAAAACAGAGATTTTTTGTCTTTAAAACAAAACGTGTTCTATGCTCCTTGACATTATGTCTTTACAGTTTTGTGAGTCACGCACAAGAACAGTACGAGAAACTAGATATGATGCATAAGAACATGGAGAAGCAGTACGCCGATCTGGGAGATTACTTTGTCTTTGACCCGAGAAAAATATCAGTGGAGGAATTCTTTGGAGACCTGAACAACTTTAAAAACATGTTCCAGGTGTGTGATTGTGTTTGGAGAAAAACACAAAGTCAAGTGTGATCACATTTAGTCTTTTGTCTACACCAAAGCAAATGAAATGAACTATGAAAAATGTAGTAGATAAAAGATGACTCAAACAACAATGAATCAAAGAAATGACTGTACACCTGCTGTTTGTGTTGGTATAACAGAGGAATGACTCCATTAATATTGTCATTATTCTGCTTTGAACTGTTAAAATGTGAAGGGTGAAAACTTGTTTTACCTGCTACAGGATGTAACTGCCACACTCATCAGATAAAGCTTTGCTTACACAAAAGAGCACCAGCCCGATCAATCACAAATCCAACTTTTTTAGAATAACTTGAATCTTCAAAAACGATATTTGTAACCACCTTTTAAATCTCATACTTGCGTTTCTTTTCTTGCAGCAAGCGGTACAAGAGAATCAGAAGAGAAAGGAGGCTGAAGAGAAGATCAAGAGGGCCAAGCTGGCTAGAGAAAAAGCAGAGAAGGAGAAAGAGGAGAAAAGGAACCAGCTTCTTGACATCACAGGAGGTCATGATTGCTTTATCAAATCATTTTTTTACATTTCTCTTTTACCTGTGTGTGACTGAAAGAGATAAACACTCCACATCTGCCTCTTTGTATTTCTCTCACACTCCAGTTGGGGGCACTCAGAGTCCACACTTCTCTGTACTATTTGTGTGTGTGCAAGTGAGCGCGCACACACACACATCAGTATTTTTAGACCAAAGTTAATCTAATGTTGATGACCTGTTTTGAAGTAAGCTGGTTGCAACAAAGCTTCACATAAAGTGAGGACAAGTAGGATATATTCAAGCAACCGCTTGACCTCCTTTCTCACGTCTGAAGATTCGAGGGGATTTTCTCTCATAAAAGAAAATTGGGGGGGGGGGGGGACGTGCACAAATCTTTTTATCAGCAAATACATATGTCTAGTCTTCAGTGAGGTGCTGTAGCATCTTGTCCCATGTAATACAAACCCATGACTGCTCACTCATCCCCCACAAACACACTCAAATCCTGCCTTCAGACACACATTTGCGCACACAGACTTTTCCCCATCTTCTTTCAGACTCTGACCTACTTTTCATGCATTCCTATTTTCCATGGCTCCACTTGGATTCTCCAGAGACTCTTTCACAGTCTAAATGTTCCACAGCCTTTCGATGCCATTCTTTGTGTGTACAAATAAGTGTTGTTCATGTGACTAGTTCTGGTCTAGTTAGTTAGTTTTGGATTGTATATTTTGTGGAACTTGTTAAACTTTTTGACTTTATTCCTGCTGTTCCATTTTCCAGCTGGCATCTCTTCTTTTTCTTTCTCTCTTTTCTCTTTCAGTTGTGTAAAAAGCACTTAAAAGGCACTGAGGCCCCTCTTAGGAGATTCTGTATCAGTTTTAAAAATCTGAAGAATACGTGTCAGAGTGTAAAGGGATTACATTTCATATGCAGCCTCTGGAGACATGTGCAAAAGGAACATAAAAGAGATGAGTGTCCTTGTGTGTTAGTGATCTGGAGGTCATTTACATACAGGTGGCACATTTGACTGCCTCTGCAGCCCGGAGTCATTAAACACCCCTTATTTGAATTCAACTACACACAAATCAATCTGGCACACACAAACCTGGTCTTTGTTTTTGCGTTTGTTTATTACCCACATCCTGAAATGTTGTTAAACAAAGGTTTGTTTTCAGCAGCTGCTCCTTTTGCACATGAACATCCAACAAGTATCTGCTCACATACCACTACTATCTCTTGAATTCACTGAATGCTGCTCTAACGTTTTATCATCAAATCTAAGCTGTTTGTTAAGCCCTGGAAGGTCAGTGTGTGTTTGTGGTTTGTAGCCTTGCCATTCCTGGGTGAGTCAGACGGACTCACCCTGTGGAGTTCACCAGCATTAAGCATGTGATGATAGTAACTATGAGTGGCTGTGAATAGCTCATTCTTCTGAGAATGTTTGAAAGAGTTATTCATTGCATATTTCACTCCTCTTGCCATGTGCTTGCAGATATTTGGCTGTCATGAACATAGTGAGGCATTTGTTTTGGGATTCCACACCCCAAAGTTCACATTCACCATCTGTGCTTTAAGTGAGACATTTCCTCTAATTAGATCTGATATCTCTGGACAGCTACTGTACCTTATTTGTGCAGCTAGGTGTCAGTCGTGTCTGTAAAAGATTCAGTGAGGCTGTGTGTCCTCGTGTATGTGTGAAAGGGTGTGTGCTTATGTGGTTTGAACACATTCAGATGCTTGTATGGGAACTGCCACTGGGAGTGCTCGTGCTCCATACAGTAATCCAGGGATGGAGTGATGTGGGGGATGGGATGGAGGAGAGTAGGGCAGCAGATGCTCTGCGGTGGATTAGACTGTGTTGTTGTTGTCTCTTAAAAGGGGGTAAGACGAGGAGAGGAGAAAAGCATGAGGTAAGACGGGATGAAATAGGATAAACTTGGTTATCCTGATGTCTCACACCAGGTCACTGTGAGGAGACACAACTTTAGCACATGAGAAAAATAAAAGTTTCTCATTTAAATATTATCTTTTGCCTTTTATCCCATTTTAAAGGAGGCATTAATTTCTCCCTCCTCTATTATTGTGTGAACAGCCACTAGGGGTGCTGTTGCTCCATGGAAGATGTAATTTGTCTGTTTGTGCTCCACAAGGATGTAACTGAAGTGTGTGTTGTGGTGGATCAAATCCAGAAAAATTATTTTTCAAACTGTCCATTTAATACTATTGCACAAATTAATCAGTTGTATCATCATAGTTGCTACAAGCCCTTTACTCAACTCAAATAGCACTGTGCTATTTGTGTGTGAACTTTGATTTTCTAAACATTTAAATCACTTCTTGTTTTGTTGAGTCTCATTTAGCCACTGCATGTATTTATTGTGGAAATAATTGCTATCAACATATTTAATTTTCCATGCTAAAAGCTTGTAAATCAATAATGAACACGTGATCAACAGTAATTTATCTTGAAGAGTTGCTTTTTTCACCCAACAAATCAAATCATGTAAAGGTTGCTTTTGTTTATGATGACTTCATTTAACAGAGCTGCTGTCAGCTGCAGCTAGGGGAGGAAACACAAACACTACAGGGCTGTATGTGTAACAATACAGAAAAGTAACACTAGGGCTTTTCAGTTTTAGTTGGGTTTTCACTCAGACAGTAAAAAGTGTGTTTACTAGACAGCTAGTTCCTTGATGGGTGTCTGTACTGCCTCCAGAAAGTTTTCACATGTAGGTTTGTGTGCTTTTAGAAGTCCTTTAAGTGAACCGTGTGATTAGTGTTATGGCATCTAGCCAGATGTGCTTCCTCAGAAGAAGAAAACTGTAGCTTGTTATCATTCTGGTGTGTTTGTGCAGTTCCTGTGTATGAACATTGGAGTGTGTGCATGAGCTGTGGAAGACTTAGAGGCTGCATGAGGGAGACTTTCTCGGACATGACAGGCGAGACCACAGACCATCTGCTGCATGGCTTACTGCAGGATTAAATATTCTGTGTGTGTGTGCATGAGCAGGACATGTGCTCTGTGTTTGGGGGTTGGGAAGGTGATGATATAAACCTTTAACCTCGAGCCCTACTGCCCCCTTTCCAGATCTCTTTCTCTATTCAGGTTCAAATATAAATAATTAAAGCATCTGCTTGAGGGCTGAGCTGTGCCACTGAATGATGCCCACTAACACACACACTCACATATATAGAACTGAGAGTGGGCACCCCAATTGTTTTAGAGCATCTTTTCCTGTTTATGGCCAGTTCAGACACTAAAGCTGTTCAGAGAATCAGGATGTAAACAAACACAGTGACAACCCAGAAGAACTGTACCATCAAACATCCAGTAACTCCATATTCACATCCAGTCAGTACCCATTTAAAAAACCCACAATTACACATTCATTTTGTAGTGTTTATGTGGATTTGGCTTTAGTGGGCGTATCTTTTCAGTAAGGGTGTGTTTCAAAGCATATCTTCATTACTGCCTTTAGAGCAGGGATGGTAGATTAACTGGGTCACTGCCTATCTGGGTTAATGTAGCTAATTTTGAAAAGTGGTCACGTGCTTGGTAATAATCCCTACTTCCTACATGTGAGTTGGCAAATAAGAAACAGGGAGTCTTGTAAACAATCCCTCGTTACTGTGAAGTAAAAAAGGGCTGATGTGGTTCTGATTGTGGCAGGGTGTTTATGTGTGTTCTTTAAATAAACATTTAAATCTGAGCTTAATGATATAATCCTCCTGTGTTTTGTTGATGCATTTCTGACATTATGTTTTGATCTTTTTTAACAGAGGGTGATGAAACTGGTATCATGGATGGCCTGTTGGAGGCATTGCAGTCCGGCGCAGCTTTCAGGAGGAAGAGAGGACCCAGACAAGCAGGTACTTAAACAGAGTCATAAATCTCATAAAACACAGAGGAGGTTGAGTTTCCTGTCTCGTTTGATTTACAGGTTTCGCTTTTTTCTCACACAGATGTTCTCGCTAGACAGACACACATAATCATCTGAAACTTATGTTTTTCTTCCCTTTTAAACTCTGTTTGTGTCAACACACAACAAGACATTTGTTTGTTTTCCTTTTCTGTTGCGTGCCTCGGAGGCTGTGAGCTTTTGGTGCTATTCTGAGGTTATAGTTACAGGGAGCAAAGCCAGTGCCATCAAAGGCTGGCACAACAACAGAAAAAAGACTGGATCCCACCGGTGGGTGTGGACATTGAGATACTGAGTGGAGCAACTGATTAGGGTGTGGTCCTGGACTAGGAAAATATATGAAGAATTTAAAATTACGAGGAGGGTAAACCAGCATGTGGGCACAAAAATTTAAAAAGACGGATTGATTTGAAGGGAATTCACAGAACATGTATTAAAGTGCTAAAATAAGAAATAAATATGGATTGTTTAAGCATCCTGCATTGAACGAAGCTTCCATTTACTGATTTGAGTTTGAACTTTCACTGTTCGCTCAACAAAAAAGGGGCAATTTACACCAAAGTACTGAAGAAAGTAGAAGTTAAACACACTACATATTCAGAGCTTTTAATGTTTTTCAATCCTTTATCTAGAATGAGTCATGACAAGTTTTTTTTTCCTGAAACATCCCAAATGTCATTAGAGCCACTACAGGAACTTAAAGAATGTTGCTAGATAATGTCAGGATTTTTATTCTTAAGTCTTTTTCTACATTGGTTTGTGATATAAAACCACCGCTTTGTGCTGTTAAGAAAGTCACACTGCCTCATCCGTTTGCTCATTCAGGTCCTACAGGAGGTCTGCTCTTCACTCTGTCCCACATTCAGATCCACATGTTGTTTACTTTTTAGATACATTTCTTTGTTTCTCTTTTGTGTTTGTAATCTGGTACATGTGGCACATTTTGTGAAAGGTTGTGTCTTCATGTCTGTATGAGAACAGTTAAAACGGTAACTATGTAACATGATTCCTGGTTCAGTCAACTTATGTAGGAGTAGGAAAGTGTCCAGTGCATGTTAGAAATCAAGTAAGAGAGTCCCTGGGTTTGTGTGTGTGTGTGTGTGTGTGTGTGTGTGTGTGTGTGTGTGTGTGTGTGTGTGTGTGTGTGTGTGTGTGTGTGCGTGTGTGTGCGCGTGTGTGTGCGCGTGCGTGTGTGTGTGGTGTGTGTGTGAGAGACAGGTGTGTGTGTGTGTGTGTGTGTGTGTGTTCTGGATTTGCACATAAGGAGTAGAGGAGTGTGTGCAACCCAATCCCTCCTTCAATAGAAGCCAGATGTGAAGCGTGGCTCCAGAGTGGAATAACTCTGAGCCAGAGGGTGGACTGCACTCTTTTGTTTTTTCTGATCTTCTCCTTTGGTCTTTCTCTCTTTTGTTTATTCCTAAAAGCATTTCAGCATCTTGTGTGTCATTGTGTAACAGCAGTTGATCTGATTCAGTGGTCCTTTGTTAACCTCTAAATCTTACTTAGAAAGTTTCTGAGTGCAGAAAACTCTCTTAAATACCAAACAACTCTGCCTCATCCCTGCTAAACTGACTGGGACAACAGTAAAAGGGGGCAACTGCAGGGAGAGCAAGGAAGAAGAAGGGGGCCCACTCTGGGGCTCTCTGTCATCCATAACACTGCTTGGCCACCTCACACGCCTAACAGGAAATACCTGATCAGAAATGTGGGAGAAACAGGGAGTATGAGCTTTCCTCGCTACACATACCAGTATGTGGTAGGAAGGAGGTGGAAAATATGAGCGGCTGTATGTATCACATCCCTACTAAACGCCTCCTCCCTGACTCTTACCCCACTGTGCTGTTTCTGTTTTTGTTTGGCCAAAGTTCAGGCTTTTCTGTGGATATTGTGGATGGTGTGAAGCAGTGCTGTGGTTTATTTGCAATCTTTGTGAGGAGTTTGTGTTGCTTATTCATGTTTAAAGGCCTCTTTTGTTTCTTTTATCCACTTTGCAGTCAGGCGGAGCCTGAAGTCTTTCACCCACACAACAAGACTGGGTCTTGTTTTTCTGTGTGTGTGTGTGTGTGTGTGTGTGTGTGTGTGTGTGTGTGTGTGTGTGTGTGTGTGTCTTTTTTGTGAGTTTTATTGCATGGTTGAGTCAGAGCGGGTCTTATTTTAGTGAAGCTGAAGTAGGAGATGACACATTTGCCTCTGGCTTGAATGATAAAAGTCTTTGGCCACAGGCAGATTAAAACATTCAGTCATATTTTGGACATATAAAGGATGTGATTATTGTTATTTACAGACAGTATAATGTTTATGTGTATCACAGAATCTCTCAGGAAAGTTGCTCCAACTCATTTCGGATACAATGGAAAACATTTGAGTGCTGTTGGGACATCTGAGGCTCATAAGGAATCATTTTGATTGGATGTGGTTTTTTTCATGCTTTCCACATCCACTGATTGTGACATGTAATGGGCTGCTCGCTTTGGGACCAGTTAAACCATTTGATGATGTGATCTCACTCCATTATTACTTTTCCCAGCAGTTAAATCACTATTAATATAAACCAATATGTGCAGTGTAATCACAGATCAGATGTTGCATAATAAGTCTCAAAACACTAACCAAATAATGAATTTGAATGATCTATTTGGCTTGATTGATACCACCCCACACAAAGGAGAGGATTATGGGTATTCAGCCAGTGCAGATGGAAAGCTAAAATGTGAAAGTGTGATAAACAAAACTAAATAGTGAGTTACAGACAATGTTAATGGATGTCACAGAGGGAGTTTTGAGTTGTAATCAACATTTAGGACAAAATATTAATTACAATGGTAAATATTGTTTGTTTTCACTACATGCATGTATAATAAACACATAAAACGGTGGTTAGATCATTTTTGTGTCAGTGTTTTTACTATAAAGAGACGATAAACCTCCTCCACTCACTGCTGCAGACGTCACCACTCTGGGTTTAAAGACCTGTTGAACGTGTCGTCATGCTTGTTGTGTCTCAGCAGTGTGACTGAATAGCTTGCCATGAGGCTGTAGAGGCTTTCCACCCTCTCACCTTTGACCTGTACCTCAGCTCATTCTCAGTGTGTGTCTGTTGTATAGAATGATGGGGGGGGGGGGGGGG
>SSNR01000176.1:1256513-1270883 GCA_006937965.1 Callopanchax toddi
GGGGGGGGGGGGGGGGGGGGGTTCTGCAGCTGTCTACCCACCGTCTGTCTACCACCACCCTCTTAAACACATAAAGACAAAACAAACACGCCAGATGCTTGCATGCCAATACAAAGACGCACATGGATGTTTGCATACAAATGGATGAAAATGAACACATTACATTCCAGAGGATACACAAAGTTGCAAACAAAACTTTTAGCCTATCACTGCTGGCTTCAGATTGTTAGCTCAAGATATTTTAATACACCTCTCAGCTTAGCAAAATTAGCTTTTACCAAATGTTTTTAGAGCCATTTAAGTGAAGGAATGATATGTTTAAAGTCTCTATAGACCCATCTGCTGGGTCATGACCCTGGCTGCAACAGCCAGTCACAGAAGTAATTTCGTAACAAAGCACCAATCACAACAGAGAGATGGAGATAAAGAGCATAGCAACAAAAGAGGCACACGCTGGGCTCTGCAGACAATCTGCTCTAAGAAACAACACCCTCTGCTCTGAAGGCACACTGTCACAGATGTTCACAAAGTGACTTCTACAAACAAGAGGTCAGTTCAATAGGAGAGCACGTATTGATCTGTGATGATGTCACATATTATATGAGCAGCATCTGACACGGTAATGTCCAGCCACACATATCCATCAGAGGGCAATAATCAATCACTTCTACATCAGTACTTTCCCAACAGGCAGCAGCCAGTGGTAGTTCTGGCTAACGTCACCATTTCCCTCAATCCTCTAATGTAGAGCAGCAGTGCGTTACCCCTTTCAGCCTGAAGAGGGCAATATATGTCCCTGCTAAGATGGAAACGCAGCCTTTGACCCCATCATATGACTGTATTCATTCTTTATTATAACTAGGGTAAATATGGCTGCTTTGTTGCCAAACACAGATCACATCTTATTCGGTGGGTGGATCAAACTCAACAAGTCACTCTGTAACTCTCACTGGTTTTCTTCTCCTCGTGACTGCAGCTCCACATTCAGTTCAACAAAGCGTTCCTGTCCTCATCAGGTAGTGATTATTTAGCCTCCTGGAGTGTAATGTGTTACAGACTGTGCCAGTCGTCACCCTGCAGTATGCAAACTCACTCATTCATCAGTAAACAAAACATCCAAACTCTTCTCTGTCAGCGCCAGTAACTTTATGCCAGCTGCATCATCCCATCAACTTCAGAGCTTTATCTGTGTTCAACACATTGATTTCACATACTGATGTGTTTTGAGCAACATTTCCACAAAATTAGAGGCTCTCAAGAGACGAGTTGAAAGGGAAAAAATAAGAAATAACTGGAGCAGCTGAGGCTGAGATAGTCACACTTTCAGTTCCAAGTATGGGACAAGATCCAAAAGTGCTGGGTGTTAAATTTCACCAGCAGCATTATTCTCTCAGCTTTTAGTCTGCTTCTTTTAAATACATTCGACGGCTTGTTTTAGCTTAGTGTTCCAGATTGTGTCGATCTAAACTAAACTTTTAAACTCAGTTGTGTCTTTTTGAATGATTACATTTTAATCTAACTAATCAAGACAAAACTGTCTCTCAAGTATTTAAGTAGTAAAAAAAAAACCTGAAATCTTTAAATCAGCAAATACCTTAATCTACTTACTCACTGCCCTAAAGAGAACACATTACTAATTATTTTAGAGAAGCTTTTATTGAAGCTTTGAAGCTATTTAAGTATAACTGATTTAGATTTATTGCAATTATAGTTTTATTCATTCTGAAAGATTGATGTTTTCCCCAGAGAGAGATTAGCTCAATTCTGGGGTTTGCTAAACACATTGCTGGTTTTAGTGTTTTAATGGGATACGATTTATAGATTCCACCACTGTAATTATTTTCATTTATAGTTACTTTTCACATTTTTGTATGTTTTACATCTTTAACTCCAAGCCTTTATTTTTGTTTTAGGTTTTGTAATTAATCTGGCTGTGAGAAACAACTTTTTTATAGATAATACTTGAGAAGTGATGGATTTTACATGCTTTTATTACATGAGCGTGTTATCCAACTTAAATGGGTTAAAGTGCCAACATAAGTTTGTAATACTAATATTTGCATTCCTAAGGATTAGATTTATACTTTTTAATGTAGTTTTATTCATATAAGAACAAATCCTTTCATGCAAAGACCCCACAAATATTTAATATAATTTTAAATAAAACATTTTACTTTCAGTCTTCAGATTTCTGTCTGAACCCATCAGTTTCTCAGGCTGCTTCCTCTGATCCTCCTCTCTGTCCTCTCTCTCAGAGGAAGTGGAGGAAGATGAGAGCAGCTCGACAGCCTTTGAAGAGCTTTTCTCAGCGGGTTTAAGTTTGTAGGACAAGCCCTGCGTAGCTCACACACACACACACACGTACAACAACACCCGCACTGACACACGCTCAATCGCCTTGTTTTCGAGGTCATTTGCATAATTTCTAATTAACAAGTTCATGAGAAAGCGGTTTGAGAGAGCCCGAAATAGACTGAGAGAGATGAAGTGTTACAGGGTGAGTGTTTATGATGAGGAGAATCACGTTTCTCTCACAGGAATTTAGTTTCATATCTGAGCTGATCAGTCCAGATGAAACAACAGGTTACAGGCCACCAGGAAAAAATAAATCATGATTCTGAATACACTTATTTTTCTTTCCTCCTTTCTTTGTAGACTCAGTTGTGTCTCTGTCACAGCTAGTTCTGGAAACCTGCTCGGTAATGTGTGTGTTTTTGTGTGTTTCACACATTCAAACCAGACGAGTCTTGATGTGTTCTGTTAACATGGTTTTGTTTTTTTTTTGCATGTCCGCTTTTATTAAATGACTAGATTTTCTTCCTACTGTGTGTTGTGTTTTGATGTGTTTGCTCGAGGACTAAGGAGCTGTGAACATACATCAGCCATAAATTAACAGCGAACACAATCTCCCACTGACCTATATAACTCAAAATGGCTGCCGCTGTACGGCTGTCCTCCTACGCAGGAGAGTAAGGAGTGGTAAAGGAAAAAGGGAGAGAACGGGTGATCAGGCTGCTGCTGGTGTTTGTGTAGGAGTGAGCAGGTAGAGGAAACGGAACGACGACATCCTCAGGGCTCAATCTGTCACACACTGTAACCGTGAACTTTATCCCCTTATGATGATTTTATCCTGTCACCTCTCATCATTCCCTATGGCTTATTCCTCCTCTGACTCAGTCGATCCCTCCATGTTTGTCACATTTTCATTCAGACCTCTGTCTTTAATCTTCCCACAGTGTGAATCATCCTGCTCTGCATGATGTCTAACCCCCCCCTCCTCCTTCCCTCCCTCTTTGCCTTTAGTAACAGTATCCCTGTTTCATTTCATCAGCTTTTTTCTCTCTTGGCCATATTTTTTTGCACTTTCTCTCCACTTCATAAATTCTCATGAACTCTAATCTGACATGTACTGTAGATATGCTAATCCACGAACATGCTTATCTGTTTGTGGTGGAGTGTTTGTAGAGAACAGCTGATGAGTTATGTTGCGTTAACTAGCTTTAGATTTGCAGTTTTAGTAGATCCTAGCATGTGTGGATTATAGTTTGGCTCACTGACTTGTTTTTATTTCATATCTGAATCATCAGATTTCTTGTGGTCTCTTAATTTATTTCTTACTGTGTTTTGTTTGTTTCTCCTCAGCTAACCACCGGCGAGCCGGTCATGCAGTGACCAACATCCTGGCCAAAGAGCTGATGCAGGAGGACAAGCCTTCATCCAGTAAAATACCCACAAAAAAGGCAAAGTCAGAGAAGGAGGAGCCAAAATTAGAAGAATCCGAATCCTTAGAGGACCTACTGGACGCTGGCGACTCTCGATCTAATTAGGCCTCTGGGTGGAAAAGGTCTTTTCACACACACACAGTCAGATTTGTGTTTCTTTATCGGTTCTGGGGCCAAATTCCAATTGACGGTAAATCATTTTCCCCCTGTCTTTTGTTTTATTTTTTATCTGACCTTCTTTTCGGATAGAGTTACTTTTTTATCCCATGTTTGCCAACATCATAAATTGTCTTCATCATTTGCACCTTTAAATTTTTTTCTGTCACTGTTTCTTTCTATTCCTCCTCACTCGGTTCAGCAGTCACTTATTAAACCTCGAAACATTCCAAAGACTTCCTCAGGAGGGTTTACACCCTTTACATTATGGTTGGCATTCCCAAATTTAGACTGTTAGGCACATTCCACACATCGTTCAGAGAAGGTTTTCTGGATGTTCCAGCCATGACCACTTTGCGCTTCTGCTCTTTTTTACATGAAAATAATTTTTATTGCTTAATTTGATATACTGTATATTACTGTTTGTCATCAAATTGCTGTAAAACCTTTGAAAAGAAGTGCCAACCAATAGTAGATCAGTCTTATCATTTCACCTGTAGGTGTTCAGCATGTAGTTCAGTCTGGACAGATGAGGATCACTTTATCAGCAGCACTCGTCACCTGGGTGTGTTTTCACTCAGAGGGGATTTAACTCACAAGTGTGTGTGTGTGTATGAATGTGTGTGTGTGTAAAGGAGTCTGGTTTATTATAAAAGTAGGGAGCATTTAAATACGATTATACAAGTTTTGTTCTCATTTCTCTGCAGCCTTATTTGGAAAAACATGCTCACATGAGAGTAGAGTTGAACAAAAATCACTTTTCTTTCTTAAAGGGTGTTTTCATGCTAACACGCTGTAGCCTGAGTAGTTTACATGTCTGCATGCTCCTATATGAGCTTCCTATATTTAGTTTTGCGTGCACAGAACTTCCTGCGTGTGTATTTCTAAGTCTTGTGTGTGTGCTAACGTCTGTAATTACTGTACAATACCAACCAGGCTGTCATAAATGGTAGTATTTTGGTGTTTCTGCTGAGAATTTAGCACACTGGAAAACGGCCCAGAAACTGCTGAGACAAGTGTGTGTTCACTTGTCAGTTTCTGTGTGTGTGTGTCTGTGTGTGTGTTCACCCACTCTTCTCCCACTGAACTGCAGCCGTAGTCTGAATGTCTGACCTCGCTTCTATTTCCATGCATGCATGTTGCCTTGATGTTTTTGTGTAATACCTGACAGAAAAGCCTGTGAGGTGATGAAATATTTACTTCTATGCAAATCCAGTCCAGCTCCAACACCCAGTCAGACTCAGGATGAGCGACTTTTAGCTGTGCTTCTAAACCCGTCATGTTAAACCGGCACAGAAATCAAATCTATAAATAAAAATGAATGTTTATTTTTGAGAAAGTGGCACTTGAACTCCTTTGATAGAATTGAATTGCAGCACTTGAGGCGTAGAAATCCTGTGCTTTGATGTTGTTTCAATCTAGAACCACTGAGAATTCACTGGTTAAACTCAGCCTGCACGAAAACACGTTGCTGTACTGGAACGGATCTAAATGCTGTTTTCTTGTTTGCATTGTTCTTCCTGAGCGTTCACGTAAACTGCTCCAGGTGATTGTATCGACCAAATGCTGGAAGTGAAAGAGACACTGATGATTGGAAGAATATGGAAACATCACTGGAATATTTTTCCTGTTTCAACTCATTCCTTTTTTTCCCCCAATAACATTTTTTTTTCTTCTTTTTTAAGAGAATGTGTTCTATTTGATGTTTTATGATTATTTTATTATATTTTTTCCTTTCAAAGATTGCTTTTTTTGCAAGTGGAATAATGCACAGTCATTGTTTGTTACACTGTACTATTAAAAATGTCTTAAGTAATCTAATGATGTGATTGAGTCATTTTTTATGCAGCGCTCGGAGTATAATCATAAACAAATTGTCCTATCTGGCTTGTTTTGAAAGATTGCATTTGTTTATAAATTTTCTTCATGCTTTCCTGCCTCCTCTCATGTAAACACTATATGAGGTAAAATACCAGCCTCTGAGATTCTCTCATTTAAAAGGCAGCTGAAGAATGAATAAACAGAGATGTTTATATTTACAGATAAATCCAAGGCTCCAGTTTTTCCACCAACATTTTCCTACAATAACTTCCCGTTTTCAACGTGATCCCTCGTTTGGGTCTAAACACTGAAACCCATTTGGAAAATTCTTGTGATTCAAGCAGTTTTTCCCCAGCATTTTAAACTTTTTACTCCAAATCTGTTCTCTTATCTCACACATTTGTAATGCCTTTGCTTTAGTTTATTTCATAAAAATTTTAGGTTTTAAGAGCATAGAAGGTTAACCATAAAACAGAATATTGTTGTTTTTTCTTTGTTTAACCCCAAACAGTTTGGTCAGAGCATTAAGTAAAGTACAAAGATCCAGTTTTAAACATCACACCCTCACAGCTGTTTAATCCTGGTTACTTAGCTGAGACGGTTTTAGCCTCAAACCTTTTCAGACAGCTTTTGTTTTGTTGGGTTTTTTTCTTCAGAGAGGGAAAATTTCTCAAATGAGCATATCTCGTTTTTATAAACCCAATAAGTAGGTTTGTCTATCAGAACATCTGTTAAATGTTCTATGAGTATAGATTCTAGAATGTTACCACCTCATCTCTAATGAGTCCAGAGCTTAATATACTGGATCTTTATAGGAAATAAATGTGCATGCTAAAAAAAACTTCTGAAACATCAAAGCAGTCGGTTCATCAGGTTGCATCATTGGAAATGAAATAGAATTGCTGTAACGGTTGATTTCTTTAAGTAGACTTCACACATTTCTGTTTGTTTTGGGGTTTTTTTTTGCTTTTCTTTTTCCTCTCCAGTCAGCAATGTGAAGAGTTGCTGAGTGGAAGGAAAAAACAACTAAATGACAGCATAAAGTATTATTAAAGGTTCAGTCAGGCAACCAGGAACACTGAATTCCAGTTCTGTGAAAGAATATTTCCCCCTTACACATTTCTTCAGTTTTTGCTTTTATTTTCACACATATTATAGATCAACAGACATTTCAAGATCAGACAAAAACCATCCTGCGCTTTTAAATGATCTGATGAACACAAAGAAATATTCCTATGTGAAAAAGTAATTGCTTAATAACTTTGTAACATTCTGATGGCTGCTGTCTTTAACTGGTTGAGTCTCACGTCACGTTTACAGAATTGTTTGAATTCACCCACATTGGAGAATTTTCCAATATTGAATGGCCTATTTAAGGTCAAAGGTCATAAATTCTCCTTCAGGATTTTCTGATAGAAAGCTACCAGTTACCATGAGTCATCCAGATCCCAAAGTGGCCCCATACATCACACCACCACCACCATGTTTGACCAGGGGTCACCACCTTAACCTTATTGAGGGCTGCAGTGCTTTACATATTTTGGATTTAGAATGGAGTGCGATATGTTGCTTTTTGAGATCTTTTAGCTTATTTCATGTTGTCAGACAAGTTGTATTGCAGTGATTTTTAATTCTACAGATCTGGCAGTAATCAGGCTGGGTGAAATGGTGAAATAGAACTCAGTTTTACTACATTATTGTAGTCAATCAGTTAATTTACGATTTAACCAGGTTAATTTTTCTACTTTTCCACATGGGACAGGATTGGTTTTATTAGTTTGTTCCCTTTTATAATTAAAAATAGTTTATTCACATGAACATAAACAGCCTGAGTGAGTTCGTGTGTGATCTGGACTCTTGCCTGCAGTCTGTACTTCCTCTTTGTCTATTTGTTTTTAATTTGCATCTTTAGGTGGATGAAGCCTACAGGTGTGTTCCAGGGTGTGTCTGGATTTTATGCCTGATTTGTGTCTTTGTGACTGTTTACACAGGGTTAAACTCGTGAGCACATTTTGTTTACGTCAGCGAAATGAAGATGAAGAAAGTCAGAATGATTGATTGGATCTGCTGACATTTCATTCTGATGAGCTCCATGTCCTCCTGATTCCCAGACTGCCCCCTGACATTCTGGGGGTTCGGAGGAGATTTGTATGCGTGTGTCATTACGTTTGTGTTTCAGTGCCTTATATAAGGGGGGTCTATTGGAGAAAAGAGATCTAAACAAAGAAAGGAGGGGGGCAGTATAATTGGCTTTGGCAGTGCCAGACAACACAATGACACGGCCATTGATGGAGGAATGAGCTCCCGGGAGCGATGGACCAATGGAGGAGCAGGAGGCTGTTTTTCACAGCCTCTGATTGGCTGGATGAGGGAGGCTGTCGGTCTCCAGGTAGCAAAGTGAACCTTGGAGCATATCAGCCACCCCTCCTGGAGGAGGGAGGGAGGGGCTGTTGGAAAAGATGTGACCTCAGCTGTGGAGAAAAATCACAAACACAGAGCATGTTGTGTTTTAGCTTTAGTAGCATCTCCCCTGCTAGCTCCCCTGACCCTAAAGTTTCTGTTATGTGTGTGTTTGCATTTCTCTGGCTGCTGTTAGCGTCACCATGCCAGGGCTCTGAAATAAATGTGTTTCGTTTATCTTTAACTTGGCTGCACACCCCACAGCTCCTTTCTCTCCCTCAGTCTCCATTTCTAAGAGCCGTGTTGTTTAGTTTGGACATTTCTCAGAGCTCCTGCTGTTCAAGGAGAGACATTAGCTCCAGTGTGGCATTTAAACTCCCAACACGGCAAAGCAATGTTGAATATTTCTGGTAAATCATACTATCGGTATTTTGCATTCATTAGAATTTGCTGGAGGCTCACAGATAAATGTCCACCTGCAGTCTGACTCTCTTCCTTCCCAGCACCAGTTGTTATATCTTCATGATTTCTACTTGATCAAATTACTCGGCCACTTGTACAACATGCACAGTGTGACACACAATTAACAGATAATTAGCATGGGTCAGGGAGTGTTAACCGATTGGCTGTGGCCTCACGCCAGTGAGTGACGTCTCCGTCATCACCAGGCGTCACCCTGAAGCTTCAGCGTAAACGCTCCTCATCTCAAAAGATTCTAAAACAAACTGATGTTTCTGCTGAGAAAACATTCATCTCATCCTTCAACCTCTTCCTTCATGTTGCAAAAAAAGGCTTTGATCTCAGTGTGCATGAATACTTTTGACCTGAATTCAGCACATAGAGACAAACTAAGCATTAAATCCCATTAAAGAGCAGGTGGGACTTTTTGTTAAGGAGGCTGTGAAATAAATGAAAAGGATTTGGGGGCTAAAGAGGAAACAAAAGCCCATTTTCAGCAAGAAGATTTGAGTCCACTTCTGTTTTTAAAAAAATCACCTTTCATCATCTTAAAGTTGCTTTATAGTAAGGGCATCTTAAAGTCAAATGGATTATAGATTCACTTTGGAGAACTTCATCTAATTTGTTTCCACATGTTAAAGTTGACCTGTTTTATTGTTTTTCCTTTACAGTCTGTTCTGTTTGGCATAGATGGTTCACGTTGCAGAATTCAGACACTTTTTCCTTTAAAATGGTCCAAAAATGCTCTGTTCAGTTAAAGTCAGACAACAGATTCCCCAACCTCTAATAGTTATTTTGTACTTTTTAACCATAAAGAAACTTTTTGTGGTTGTTGAAAATGAGTTTTGATGAAATATTTAGTTTATGTTCACTGCTGATCCTGAAAGTCATCGTGTCAGTAACTTGATCTAACCATGACCAGTTGTGGCATCATCTATAAAAATATCATTTTATTTACTCATATTCCCCAAATCATCATGTGTTCCTCCATGTTTCACCACCCGGAGTGTTCACTGGTTGTTCTGGCTAAGTTTGAGGCATCCGAATTACAGCCTCTCCAGTCTAAGACGGATATAAAACAGTTTTTTTAAACTATATATCTTAAACATTTACACTGAAGACAATGATCCAAGGTTTTGTTTCCTGTTTTAAGCTTTTATCAAACTCACTTTTTGTAGCTTTTTTATGGGAGGTCAAAATTTCTCTCCCACATTCAGTCCTCCCTACTGTTCATCGACTCCTTCCTTCGTCATTAATAGTGACAACAACAAAGCTAACCTGTTTTTTCTCTCACAGCCAAACCGCATGATGAAACAATTAGAAATGTATCCTCTCCCTTTTTCCTCCTTAGATTCCATCTTTTGCTGTAGCGGATCATCGTCCTCTCTCTGGGAGATTCTTTGTCAGATCTGATCAGGTAGAATAGACGAAGCTCTGCTGATGCAAACAGAAAACCAGAAGTTACACCCCCCTCCCGTTTTCTCACATTCACACAAATCGTCAGTCAAACCCACAAATTCCTCACATGTAGAGAATAAAACTTAATGGTGTGAAAATGTTTGCTGAAATCATAATCACTGGTGGACACAGTTATATAACACGCAGCTAGCAGTGCGAAGTTGACAGCAGCTGAGTGTGTGTGTGTTGATGCTTCTGACGATGTGTTAATGCTGTCAGAGCTGTTGTGTGGGTTTCTGTAAAACCAGCTTCCAACATGTTCAGTGAGCGTCAGCGGGTTCAGCTTCTGCTTTTAAATTTAGCTCCATGACTGAAATAAAACTTCACATCGACAGCGATGGATCAGTCTGTAGCAGAAACTGAAGTTTTGTTGGATGATAACAGTCATGTAGTAGATCCTTTTCCCCTAGAGCCCCAAAACGCCACAGAACTCCTCTGTTTCCAGTTTAACTGACGAGGAACTTCGTCGGGATTGCAGACGAACAGATGCTTTATTATATTTTAATGTACACAGATGGTCTCAAAGCTCGATGTAGAGACGCTGAAGTAGGTGGACTTCATGTGGCAATCCCCTCCTGAGGCTGTTGTGTGTTTTTGGAGCAGTCAGGCCCTAATCACAAGAGTCTAAACCCCTTGATCCAATTGATGACACGTTATTGTTAACTTTTATGATCGTGGTCACATGGTGCACTTTGACACACAGGATTCAACTATTAGGTTTAAATGTTCTAGTTTGTAAAAGTGTTTGTGTGTGTGTGTGTGTGGGCACCCCACCTGACCCCTGTGTGTCCACACACACATCAATGGAGGTCAGGAAGTCGATTGACCTACATCAGCTGAGCCTGCAGCAGTCTGATTTCCTCTGGGTGCTCTGAATGTGTAGGGAAGGATAAAAACTGTACATGTGTGTTGCACAGACATGACTTAAGAGGACATCTGTGTGTGTGTGTGTGTGTGTGTGTGTGTGTGTGTGTTTAAACAGGATCAGTGACGGGCTACAAATCTTCAGTGGCATTTAGGGGTCAAAAGGAAATCAACTGATTTGTTTATGTCTCTTATAAATCAGTGTGTTGAGAAGTTTTTTCTGTGTTTGCTCTGTGAAAGTTGGTTTTAAATGTTTCTTATAATTTTCATTTTTTTATCATCTCTGTCACTGACATCAGCTGTCCTTTATCTCAGAACTGAAACTGATCATTAGTCAGTTTTATGTATTTAGTTCATTAAAAAAGGCCACGTAATCAACTCCACTCTCTGAGCTGACTGCAGCTAGTTTGAATTGTTTATTGAACTCTTTAAACTTTGATTTTACTTGCATGTTGGGGGGAGGAGGAGATGGGGGGGATTTTGTAGCCAATTTAGATTAAATCTATTTAATAAGATATAAATATGAAGCTGAAAAGATTTTTATACATATATTCAGTTCTATAAACCTAATTTTATTCAAAATGTCCTTTAAAAAATCACATTTACAACCTCATAGGGGTATGACATCACTCTTTTTGCTTGTAACCATGGTTACCATTACCTCATGCTGTCAAATATCAGACTATTTCCCCCTCCTTCCTTTTGTCTGCTTTACTCACATTTTTCCTTCTCTTCCTTTTCTCTTTTACCCTTCATTCTTTTACACATTTCTCACTCCTTTTCAAGCCCTTCACCATATTTTTCTAGTGGCTTCATCTTTCTTAAAGCATGCTCTGTTAAATATGTTTCCCTCATGTCTTCAAGGGGCTGTCCTCCTTGGTTTCCTGGTAATGATGGGGGCTCTGGTGGTGGTAGAGGAAATGGATGAAATGAAAACAAAAGAGAAGCGCATTCAGAGCTGGAGAGGATCCACATCAGCAGAGAGAACACAGATGTGGGCTGCAGCTGGAAAACCAAGTTGTCTGTAACAACGAGCAATAAACGGTGGAAAACGATGCTCAGTCAGGCAGACTAACGACGGAACAAAGGCGACGAGGAGACAAAAAAGATGGGCAAATGAGTAGAAGAAAACATTTGAGGACAGTTGCAGCAGGGTGTGCATGAGTCACTTCAAAGGCTGGTGGATCAAGGGCTCCTTTTAAATGATTTTCAGAGATTTAGCTCTGCATAAAGGAAGCATTGAGTTTGGGATGCAGCATTCTGGTCCAGTGTGGTTAGACATCATGCAGGGTTGGAGTGAGAGACACATGCATTAGAAGCCTTTGTGCAGCTGCATTGTAATAAGCAGCTTATTGTTGCTGCTGCTTTGTTTTAATTTTATTTATATGATTTCCTCCTCCGGTCTCATTTCCTGGTGATCTACTCTCTGTGATGCCAGCATCGCGACATGTTTGCAGGGAGGTGGCCCCTCCCTAGACCAGAGTCCAGACAGGAGGGGAGGGTAATAAATGGTGGAGGTTGCCATGGAAACTGGGAGTCTTTTCGCCAGCCGACATCATCTGCTGTTGCACGATGCGGATCGAGATGAATATTTGATCTTCATGTGCACGGACAAACGGGTGAAACAAACTGATCTCAGGACTTGTAAGAAGTCTCTGAGATGCAGAGAGGAAGGAAGGATGGAGGGACTGAAGGAAGGATGAAAGGTGGGGTCGCTAAGAGAGACTGACTCTTCAAGAGCAAGAGGTTATCTGGGTTAGCTAAAGTGACGGAAGGGAGTGGATGCAGGAAAAATTGGACAAAAAATGGTTTTACCCAATTAAACAAGTTTTGTCCACTGACAAAAATACAGAGTAGAAAAAAGAGGAAAAGAACAAAGAGAGTGAGGTGGAGGGAGGGATGACATGCCGTGAGATTTGTGAATTAGGGCATCGGAGATGTTTTATCCTCTCACCTCATTTTCTTTTGTCTCCTCGTTTCTCAGAACACCCTGCAGGTTTTTTATTTTTATAAATAAATGAAT
This sequence comes from Callopanchax toddi, assembly GCA_006937965.1. Lineage (NCBI taxonomy): Eukaryota > Metazoa > Chordata > Actinopteri > Cyprinodontiformes > Nothobranchiidae > Callopanchax > Callopanchax toddi. The sequence continues at coordinate 1,269,417 of SSNR01000176.1, forward strand.
CAGCTCATTGGGTTGTTTTCCCAGTATAATAAACACACCAGTCAGTGAACTGATTCTGGAAGCTGGACACAGTTTGACTCCACTGCTTCAGAAATGATAGAAAATAAATCAATCACGTTTCTCCGCCTTGTGTTGGATAAACTTCTGGTACGTCTTGTGTTTGGGCTGATTTCCCATGATTCCTGAGTCCTGATGGCTTTAACACCTGTCCCAGAGGTCGTTTCATTCAGCGATGTCCCTCGTGTCCCATCAGCGCTGCTGATGTTTAAATCACTGTCACAACATGAGATACAGCTCTTAAAATATTCCCAAGGTTGCTTTTTGTAGATTTCATATGTTTCAGGAGCTGTCTGTTATTCCCCGGTGTTCGGCTTTATCGTTACTTCCTGTTGTGTCCGTGTTCTGTGAGGCTATGTCTGCTTTTATCGTGGATATACTTTTTTTTTTTTTTTTTTAAAAAGGTTCTTTGTATGATTTATTAGCTTTTGCTTTTGTTGAAGGTTGGTGACTGGTTGAAAGCCGTGGTGACATTATTGTGTAAAATTAGCTTTTAACAACATAATCAAAATAATTTGTAGCCAGAGAGACACCGCTGTGGCTAAATGTGAACCAACACAGACCAGATGACTCCGATTAGCTGAGCTTCTATTCCATAAATAACTAAATATGAGTTTAAACCATTTTGGTTTTTTTAGTCTTCTTGACTGGATCCAGGAAATAGTATAGTCTAATAAACAAAAACAATAGAAATCTGCAGACTAAAGTAAATTTAAGCTGATTGATTTAAATGTGGAGAGATAACAGGATATGTATTGCTGTAACTGTGACTTCCTGGAATCCTGCTGGACTCTGATGGAGTCAGGATGGCTCCGGAGTCTGAGGGACTATTAATGGAAGCAAGATGGAATATTTAAGTAAACCAGAACATCGAGAGGCTGAATGATACAGAGAAAATCAAACTTCAAACGTCACCATTTAACCTCAGACTTTGAGGGCAGCGTCAGAGTCCTGACTGCAGCTTTCATCAGTCTCTTCAGAGATCTTTAAAATGACTTGTTGTTTTGGCTTCAACGTGTCTCGGATCATGTGAACGCCCAGTTGTGTGTTTAAAGGTGGATTCCCCTCAGAGTTTGCATTTCAGCTTTCAGGTATCAAGCTGTCTTTTGTCAGTTTGAGGGGGGGGGGGGCTGCTAAATGGAGCTCTATTAGCCTGAAATCTGAATGCAACAGCTGCAGCGTTTCCGCAGCAGCACCTGTCTCCATGGCGCTGAGCTGTCGACATGCCTCTGTGTCAGTGCCTGCATGTCCGAGGGGGCTGAACATTTACGGCGTGTCCGACCTTTGGAAGCATGTGCACAAATTCACACAGGCACGCACACACACACTCATTTCCTCAGCCAAACCTTTGGCATGTACACAATCTAACACATGAAGCTGCCTGATTCACTCCTCAGTGCTTAAAGAAAC
>SSNR01000176.1:1270893-1294099 GCA_006937965.1 Callopanchax toddi
CCCCCCCCCCCCCCCCCCCCCTTTCTCCTCCCCCGTCTGACTTCCATCCTCCCAGCTGAGAAAACAGGCGCAAAGAGCTCTTGGCAGTGGAGATGAGGCGAGAGGGAGCGATAGAAAGGAGGAGAGAAGGGGGCTTTTCAGATAAAGAGCGCGAGAAAAAAGAGTTTTCAGCTTTGAAAGGGATCATTGTGCTCTTCTTCCACATTGCTACAGCTCCATCTCTGCGATTTAGCCGAGCCAGGAGCCAGCGCATTACTGCGTCTCTTTAAATCAGCGCAGCGTTAGCCGTAGCAACGCTCAGGCTCCAGTGCTTCAGCTTCTTAATGGCCTCCTCCTCCTTTTCCTCTTCTTCCTTCAGCCAAAGACCACTGGGATCATTATTAACTCAGCCTGATGGGCACATTCCTCTCAGCTGAATCCATAAATGAAAGCAGACTCTTTGGAAAATGTTTGTGTGTTTAAAAAAAAAGTGAAGCTGATTGGAGTGGATGTTATTTGATGTTTGATGGTGTACAGGGCTGTCAGGGAGTATTTTTAGATCCGGCTGATTGAGCCAAAAGAAACACAGCCTTTCATTCCTCTCTGTTCCTGTTCATTTTTTTATAACAGCCTCTAACTTTAACTCTCTCTCTCTCTCTCTTTAACTTTCGTTTCTACTCTTCATGAAGTGGATTTAGTTCCTGCTAAAGTTGCCCAGTGTGTTTCATCTCACTGTGATTTTCCGTTAGCGTCCAGATGAAGCCGGTCTTTCTCCAGTGTGAATGTCCACAGAGCGGGTCTCTGTCCTCCAACATGTGGTGACCTAGAGACAGCTGCAGGATGAGAGGGAGGGGGAGGAGGAAGCAAGTGGAGGAGGATGGGGGGGGGGGGGCAGATTCCTTCCTTTTACTTCACCCCTGAAGAGTAAAAAAAACAATATAGTAAAACTGGCGGGGAAACTTACTTCCTGTCCCGCCACTAGCAGTGTATGACATCACATCTTCTGACCAATCATTTGTTTCCTTTTGGGAAACGCATTTGAGAGGGAGACACTCCTCACTGTGATGAGAATGAAACAAATACGTAAAACTTGAATTAAAATGCCTCTGAGGAAGCTTTCCTGTGAGTGTGTTTGAGTTCCCGTCACTCTGTAGAGTGTGAATGTGTCACAGGCCCAGTTGGATTTACTCATGAAGGAAGTGATGATGGCGTCTCTTCTGTCTTGTGTCCAGCCTGTCTGACTCATGCTGTTAACCCACACAGGGACTTCATTGTCAACAGTCTGCAGCAGAGTCTTCTCTCTGGTCAGCCCTGCTGTGCATCACCAGCTAAGAGGTTGTTTTTTTCTCCATCTGACTGTGTTTCACTCCTTTGTGTACTGTATATCTGAGGGAGTTAATCAGCAGGAATGTGCTTAATTAGGCGAAATAAACGAGGCAACACCAGAACAATCTCCCCTTTCTGTTTGGGTCTCCTGGGGGAAATGGATGGTCAGCTGATATTTATCATCCTGTGACTCAAAACTATTTTAATCCTAATAATTAATGAACTCATAGAGTATGAACAGTTTCCCTTCATTGTTCACCAGAATCGGATCGCTCTGTGAATAAAAACGCGACAAACCTAAAGTCTCCTTTAACGTCTGACTCATCTGTTTGTGTGTCCGAGTGGGGAATTCTTTGGCCGTGTTTCCTGCATGTGTCCGTCTGTGTTGCCAGGTTTGACAAACTGAGGAATATGTTTGCCGCTCTGCTCAGCCAGGCCTGGAGCGGCAGCAGCCAATAAGAGCCACTTCATAGCTCTGTAATGAATATGTGTAGAGGAAAAAGACATCCAGCAGCTGGGGCTGACAGTTGTCGTGGCAACTGTGTAATGCACCTAGAGTATGTTGGAAAGAGTCGGCCATTTTGGGTTTGAGAATGATGATTCGATGGACTTTTAGTCTAAAATTTGAATTTTTTTTTTTTTTTGGTGTGTGGCCATTAAACATTACTCCAATCATTTTCCCCTCCAGCCTTTGTTTCTCCTCCTTCCCTCCTAACATCTGCAGCAGTGAGTCTGCTGTTTGATTATGTGACGTTCTATTTATAGGGATGCATGTTATTGTGTAGGAAAGGAACACAACCTGAGCCGACTACCATGATCCGTTTGGTAGCAAGACGAGGAAAAATAAAGAACGTGCAGCTCTAGAAGTTTCCTTCAATTATACTATGATTCTAGTATCGCTTTATGAACCTCAAACTGCCATATGATTAGGAATCAGCTGCTGAAATAGTCATGTTCCAACATTAATCTTAACAGAAGCATCTACACTTTCCCCCTGCCTTAATAATCCCTCTGAAAGGCATGAAGCTAAACAGATGAACTCCACAAGTGATTAATCAACGCGTTATGAGATCAACTTTAAAAAGCTGAAGTCAAGGAGATTAATTTAGAGCAAACTGCATATTAGAGCAGTTGAACCCCACAAGTGAATCACTGGCATCTGCAAACATCATGAAAATAAAAGAACAACAAAGCGTTTAAGTTTTTAAAATGATTTCCTTTTATTTGAAATGTCAGTGTCCAAGAGAAAATAAAACAAATATAAATATTAGCATAAAAATAAGAGAGTAACACAGGGAGTGAAGCATGAAGAGGGGGAGATAAGCGTTTTATAAGAAAGATAATACAGCAGGATAGGATAGTATTAATTCAGCAGCGGACGGACTTACACATATATAATATTTATAATCATTTGTTCATATGGACAGAAAGAGAATGAGAGGCATTATTTCACAAATGCACGAGAGAAAATTCACCGCAAAATAACATTAAGAGGTTACAGAAGGATAGAAACATTTTCCATATTTTTTTTTGTCTTGTTTCTTTACAAGGTGATAAAACGATAGTAAAGAGGAAAATAAACACAAAAATATGCGCAACACATACCACAAGTTAACTAGTCTACGTGTGTCACTTATCTAAAGTTATCTTTAATTCCTTTATTTACACTGAAGAGTTAGTTGGCTTCCATGGTGCTTAGTTACTACATTGCAACACAAAGTCTTGAAGAATCAGATTTTTTTTTTTGTTTATTGTTGATATAGTTTTTTTTTACGTGTGGTTTTTTTTTTGTAAATTTTTTTTTTTTTGAAAAACAAAATGCAACACATTCCAGTAGTAAGCCACGCCTTGTTGAGAGGGACTTTTATTGTGGAAATGTTGGATGAGGTCCCTGCTTTTTGCAAACACTTGGCTCATACCATCGATCAGATCTGTGTTTATTTACAGAGGGGTGGGGGTGGGGGGTTGGAGCTTCACAGAACCAGGTGGGGGTGGAGGAGGCGGATGCAGACAGGAGAGAGGCAGAGAAGATTGGGTTTCTCACGAGCAGCTTCTCACCAGCTGGGACGACTGTGCTTGTTGACCTCTACCTGGGTCAGTGCTTTACAGAAGGTTCAGAGGGTGGGCAGGCCAACAGTGGGTCCTCTGTACATTCAGTGAGTGGAGCCAAAGCTGCATCCCACCCCACCTCGCCCCCACTTGGTACCACCTCGGCCCCTCGGACCGTTCTGTGAGCTGCCTCTTATTTTCATGCAGTTTAATCTGGCAAAAAAGCCGGACAGACAGATGGACGGCAAGCCAAAGACTTCTTCATACGGAATAAGAACCTCCAAAAGGAAATACAATTTTTTTTAAAACTAAAAGTTACTGTGTCACATTTAGAAATTTCTTCAGCACCTCGAGAAAGTGAAGGGAAAGTCTCCATCAAGGCCCTAGAGGCTTACAAAGAACGTCCTAAGCACTCAAGTTAACCACGTCTACGTGTTTCCCTACAGACTGAAGTGATTACAAGCCCAACTCTTCTCCAGAATATGGACAGTGCATTTCTCTTAGTTTGGCTCAAATGGGAGGGGATTGGTGAGGGAGGGGTACGAGCTGGATGTGAGGAAGAGTAAACCACCTTCTTCTGCCACCCTCTTCCTGTGGGTGCATGCTCAGGTCATAAAAATATCAGAAGATTAAAATCTTATACTGTTTTTTTTTTCATTTTTAAAACTATGATTACAAAAGTAATTATCATTTTGCGTCAAGTAAATGCTACATGTGCATTATATTGACCTGCGATTGGAGGGAGGAAATTAGTTTCAGGACATCCTCCTCTTTGCTTTTGCAATGCATAGTCTGCAACTCTAAACTAGCCTAAGTAAGTGGTTTGAACCTTAGTGAGCATGCAGAATTAAAGTCTGTAATACCTGTCAAACACCAGCCTTATGCTCAGGCTGACCCTTATGGAGGAGTATAATGGATGGCAACAAGCGAACTTTACAACAGCCGACTTTCCGCCTCGAGGAAAGAGCAAATCAAACATGAAAGACATTAACATTTCATCTCTGAATACATCATCGTGTAGCCTTGTCATCCCAGCAAGGTTCATTACACTCAATCTCTTTGTCCACTAGATTTTTTTTTGTTTTTTGTTAAAAGAAGGGGAAAAAAAGAAAAAAACAACAGTAACCCCTCATACCCAGCCAAAAAATATCTACCCACAAAGATTACATGAACAACACTAGACCATGAAGCAGAGCATGGGTTAGCAACATTAAAATCCTCCAGCACATTTGGATTCTCCTAAAACCCTTTCAGAGAACCACCAACAGCGTCCGTGATGTGACAGCAGAGCGGTGAGATACCTAATGGAGGGGTGTGGGGGGTTCTCATCACTTCATCATCCGGTCACCTCTCTCCAGCCACGTCTACTTCTTCTCCTTCTTGGTGGACTTCTTCTTGGAGGCGGGGGTCTGGACCGCCTTGGGGGGCTCGGCCTGGGCCGAGGCCTGAGGCGGGGGCAGCGCCTGCTGAGTGGCCTGCTGGGCGGTGGCCTGCTGCTGCTGGGGGTTGGAGGTGAGGGTGGCCGTGCTGCCGGGGATGTAGACATTCTGGCGGTAGTCTGGCACGTGCTGCAGGGTGAACTGGGGGCTGTAGCGGGTGCTCAGCCCCATGGTGCCGGGCCCGAGGGTGGCCGTGGCCTCGCTCACTTCTGGGGAGAACAGAGACAGAGTTGGGGGTATGAGGGGGAGGGTGTGGAGGAGAGGGTGGAAAGAAAGGGTGAAACGTGTTAAGGTGCTGGAAAGTTTCACAGTGGCAGTGTTAAAAACGAAGCAGAAGCAAACAAATGTTAGGCTTCTATGGGAACTGGAGTGCTTTATTAGAGGGAGACTCAGAGCAAACAGAAAATGCATCAAGCTAAAAATAAAAACAGTGAAAACACGAAGAAAAGAACAATAAAATGTGACAAAGTGCAGAGATATGTTGTGTGTTAGTGGATCTCTACCGAGCATGCTCAGTATCTGTGAGTGCATGACGTAGCTGCTCAGCTCATAACTCTCCCACAGCCCCTGCATTGCAGAGACACAAGCACCCCCCACCCCCACCCTGAAGCCTAGTCTCTATATAAACACATGTATGCAGGAAGGGACGTCACAGCGACTGTGAAAACAAATCTTCTCATTAATCAATGCGCCCTGCCAGTCAACTCAGCGACGCTAAACACAGAGAGGAGATGACCTTCAGTCTTCATCACTGTTTGCTCCTCTTCCTCCCTGATGGTTCTGGAACTGTTCACACTCTCCAACCTTGTGCTGACATTAATCTCATCGAGCCCTGGAAGCACACTTCTCTCTCTCTCTCTCTCTCCCTCTCACTTTTCCATCCAGTGGAAAAATTCCTCACAATATTCCAAGCTGTGCCTAAGAAGGGATCGTGTGTGTGTGTGTGTGTGTGTGTTTATGTGTTTGCCAAATGAAGGAGATATGTGTTAAAATAACACTGGAAACAATTAGTCTCGTTGCGTTTGTCCCTCTCTTTTCTTTGCTAACATTGTGGGTATTTTCCATGAGACTAACGCCTTTACCAGCCTGACGATGAATCACTGTGTGATCACTGTGCCCTTCGTCTGTTTGGCAGACCTTCACTAGAGCACCAGAGGAAGAAGGGGATCTGCGTTGTGGAATTATAAAGGGTCATCCGTGTTCCTCTAACCCTGCTTATGATCAAACATTCCAGCGCGTGAGGAGTGTGTACAGTGGAAACACATGTTTTCGGCATGTTTTTAAATTCAACACGTCAACTGGCCTGCAGGTAGTCTGATGACTGGTTCCGGTTATTTATTAGCTCAGCGTGGAAACGTCAATGTGGACAGAGAGGACTTTATCAATGAATGAACCTGGCTAGTTGCCCCGCAACAAAACAGGAAGCTACACAACTTCCCACGCACACACAAAGAGAAGTGAGTCTGTTAGGAAGAGACTGGATGAGCTGATGGGATGGAGGAAAACGATGACGAGGTATCGGACTCACCGTTCGCTGCAGCCATCAATGCCTGAAGCTGCTCGGCTTCAGTAGGGGGCTGGGGCCAGGGGCCGGTTCCCATGGCGACCTCAGGTCCTCCAGTTGCCCTGTGATAAGAATAAGGACAGAAAAACTTTTAAAAGGAGCTCTACAGTTTGTGTTTAGCTTACAGACTTAGAAGTTCAGGGTGTAAAAGCAAAGCAGCTGATGGTGGACTCAGCAGAAATAACAAGGAGGATGTAAAATTTGCAAAACGATCTCAAACAAACAAACACTCTTCTTTAGGCGTGAACGAATGCATCTGCACACAGAAGCGAGTGTTTTGGGATATAACTCGTGTGCTCGAGAGCACCTGGCCGTCTAGAAAACCTGATTAAATATTTAACGGCTCCGCCTTGAAAGGAAATTTCAGTCTGCGTAGTCACACACGCAGCGCTCAGCGAGCGCTGAACATTTCCATCTGGGCAAACTTCACCTTCAAAGGCTGCTTTATTTACAGCTGCAATTTGCATGTGGGGCTAACAAAGGAGACATGATCGAGTATGCTAAGTCAACCGATTCCCACACGTGCTGCACACCAACATAAGCTCTACCAACGACAACTAGGTCACAATGCTTTAATCCCGTCTCTGCTGCTGTGGCCAAAGAGCAAATAAACAATCCATTTTTAGATTTTTAGAGGCAACAGAACCCTTTAGTACGTCGTATGGATAAACCATCAAATTGTCTGCATTAGATGAACCACACAAAGAACAAAAATGACTTTTCAGTATGTGCAACATGCTGGTTAGTTGAATGTTTTGGCTGGTAAAGCACCTCAGAACATAGGGATGGGTTGCAGGTAAAAACGGTTCATTATAAATGAGAAAAGAAGTGCATGTAGTGATTTTAGGTACTGAGGATCACTTTATGATTCCTGACAAATCTACAGCACATCACAGACCCTCATCCATCAACCTGACTGAGAACTGTTCTCAGTAAATACTCCTTAAATAGATGCTATCACAGATACAGAGAGCATTCACAGCATCACATCAGACTGAATCCTCGTATCTTGAATCGCCTAAAACCTTTGCACATTAAGATAGTGACACAGCTCCATGGGGCTGTAAACAGGAACACTTTTGTTTTTTCCAAATCCCCTCAGACCAGCCAGTCTGCTCCAGGGATTTAAGAGAAAGCAAAAGACAAACTGAGACAAAGTGAAAAAGGAATTCTAAGACAAAAACTAGGCCCTGTTGAAGCAAAGGTCGCCAGTTTGTTCTGCCAGAACTCTGAAGTGCTTCTCAGTTTGGTGCCAGAGAGAAAACAGAGGGAGAGAAACACGTAGGTTTTGTGCCAGGCAGCCAATGAGAAACAGGCTGAGTCAGGGCAGACATTTTGTGGCTCTTCACACAAGTGAAGATAAAAGGGAACGCTTCATTTGTGTTAAATTAGCGTCTTTTAGGGCTTATCGCATCCTGTGGTTTTGTAGAGCATTTCCTGTGGTCAGGATTATCACTTCCTGTGGGCGGGACTGCGCAACGTGGACCAGACAGGGCTATCGTCTCTTCCTCTGGGAAGTTTTGCGTCTATAAACAGCTCCTCTTCTGTTTTATTCTCCTTTCACATCAAATTAAGCTCAATTTAAAGCCATTCCTTCAGTCGCATGATGCTGACATTTATCACAACAGCAAGTTGTGAGAAACTTTCATTTCTCGTCATCATAAAGAACATAAAAAGCTGCATGTGGTGGTGTTGAGCTACAACCATCACAGACACACATCAAAGGCGACACTGAGCAAATCTCAAAGGGGAAGGAAGGAGGAGCTTCCAGACTTTATGGCACACATACAAGGCACAGCAAATCTACAAAACACTGCACGCAAATGTGTCACACTTCTTTCTATGCCACAGCAGGCATTGTGGCCTATAAATGCACATCGATCGACGACAAACCCCATCAAACTTTTAGGGAGACTATCAGAAGCTATGGGTTAGCTACATCTACACACAGCACGGCACTCGACTGCAGTGCACTACCTCATATAGTTCGGTCACTCTCTGCCCTCATCAGTGTCCTCGCTGATGTGAATTTAGAAAAACCGAACCCTGATCAAGACAGAAAGTGACCAAAGACAGTGTCAAGGTCTAAACTGGTACCTTGTCCCATTCTTCGGCGTCCATCGTATGTGTGTACCGTACGGCATGTGGGGACTAAAAACACACAACAAGTTAAACAACCTGAAACAACCACTGTGTATTTAACTGAAGGTTAAAAGGGCAGTTTGGAGATTATTTGGCTCAAATTCTCAGCAGTAACTGTGCTGAGCGTGTGGTGCAGTTACCACGTGTTTGAAGATTCATTGGTTTTCTTTTTAAATGCATTTCTAAAATTGAGCTTAAATCCAAAAACTGCAGTGTCTCGTCCTTTTCTGGCAGCAGAGTTCGGGCCTCATTTGTTATGTTTGAGATAAAAGTGGAGCCTCACACAACTCATTTCAACCCAGACAACATGGAAACACTCATGCTCACTAAACCACCCAACTGAAACAGAAACATTCACACCTCGTCTGCTTCAAAAATAATAAAGGATTACAAAATGTATATACTGTATCTAATCGGATGGAAAAACAAAACGGGTAAACACAGTATCCCCCCCCCCCCCTCTCTCTGGCTCTGGTCACCATCCCTCATCAGCAGTACTGAGTGATGGAGGCTCAGGGAGCGCAGAGAGGAGAGGAACAGCAGAGGAGGGGGAGGGGAGTGGAAGCTGCGGCAGCCATTTTACAAAGCAGCCTGGAAACAGGCAGAGTCTGGATTCAGGAGTCTGGAATTCCCTCAGATTTGACCATTTGATGCCATTTAAAGTCACGATTAAAGACATTCATATCATCAGTACTTCCTCATCCTCTCATTTTTCTCACTTGACGATGAGCCACAACATGATGCTGATGCTGTGTGATTTAATAATGTGATAACTCACCCGCTGGGTCCAGGTCTCTGTCCCTGTGTGAATCGCCAGTCGTTGTTTGGAGGCTTTTGCTGTGAAGAGAAAACAAAAGATGCACCATGAAATGGATGTTTCACTGCAACGGCAGCAAGATGTTCCTCAGATGTGTGTGTGTGTGTGTGTGTGTGTGTGTGTGTGTGTGTGTGTGTGTGTGTGTGTGTGCGTGCTTCATAGACATCTGATTTTGATGAGAATAAAAAAGTGTATGTGTGTCTTTATGTGTGGTTTAGAAGGCTCAACAAAGAGTTACAGATGGCCTCAGATATCTGTGTGTTCAGGCTGTGCTGCTCAGAGCTGAGGGGCAAGGAATGCTGCACAGAAGAGTCAAAATGCACAAAAAGTGAGGAAATGTTTTTTTTAAACTAGAATGAATTCTATAAAAAATAAAAACCTTAGTTTTAGAAAGTGAACCAGATGATTCTTCACGTAACTTTATGAACTGCCCAACATAAAATAGAACCAAGATAAACAGGAAGACTGAAGGATGATCTCAGTGTGCATCAAGAGAAAAACTAAAAAGCAAAAGAAATGTAATCATCAGATCAAACTATGACATTTTAAAAGAACCGACTGATAAATATCCGTAAATGTTTTTTCAAAAAATATTTTAATACCTGCAAAGGACACAGAAAGTCCTCGGAAATTAAGCTGAATTCAGAACTTTAAGAAAAAAAAGCAACATATTTGTCTCCATAAGGATAAAAGCATCTCTCTTCTATGTTCTTGCTACTCTCTATTAATGTCTCCTGTCCATCTCCACCTCACTGGTCATGTCTTTTCCATCTCTCCAGCTCATTCCACTCTCTCCCAGGCTCTCTTGTTGTGCACTGATGCAGTGAATAAATAAGCCTGGCTCGGCTCCAGATTCTGCTGCCTAATCGACACAAGAGCTCCCTGGAGGAGGAGGCCAGAGGCCCAATGTGCTGCATTATTAAAAGAGCTGTCCGACCCAAGGGAATGATGGAGAGAAACAAGTGAGCAGGAAGGAATATAAACAGAGAATCTACCATAAAATTCTTGCACAAAGAAAAAGGAGATATCCTCCAATCATGATAATCAACTATATGTGAGGTCAATTAGAAATAGATGAATGATTCAAAGAGAGTTAACGGTTAAATCAGAGCTGTTGTGTCAGCACGACAAACTGCAATCAACAAAGAGTTCAAACAAAAAAGAATAAATGTTGGCTAAGATGAGAATCGCCACCATTTTTCTTCCATATTTCCGAGCTGAGCTGGAGTTAGAAACCTAAAAATGTTCTCATGGACGACGAGAAAACGATCAGCACAAATCAGCGTGGAAGTCAACGTCCACAGAACGAGAGAGGCCCAGCATTCCTGCTGCGTGACTCGTTCTCAACACACACATTCTCACACACACTTCTCAGGTCACATCTCACTGCAGGTGTGTACAGGAAACAACAAACTGCAGGGAAACTGCACCAGCTTCAGGACATTATCCTATATGATGTCATTCTGTGGGATTTTTTTTCCTGCAAATAGATCTGGGGCTGCAACGAGTCTTTACAGTAAATTAAACAATCTGTTTCATGTTGCAGAGTTTTGAAGATTTTTAAGTAAGAAGCTAGTTTGATGGGTTACAAGAATTTTAAATCAACCTGAGGGGAGATGATTAGAGGCACATGTTGTGAGTTTAGACTCAAACAAACAGACTGCAACTCGGTTAATCTAAATTCTCCTCCCACAGAAAGCTTATCAGACTGACCTGGAAGCCTCCGGCCTGTTTTCTGTCCATCTTTCAGCTGAATCAGACATCCCTACACGAATTACAGCCTGACTGAGGCGCGTCGTAAAGTGTGTCAGCTGAAGGGCTCCGACATGTAGAGCAGGGTTTATCAGGGGTTTAAGTTAAACTGATCAGCACCAGGACACACTTGGAAACCCTCCCGTGTGTGTTTGTGAGTGGGAAAATAATCTGGTCGACGTGCACAGAAAGTTCATCCTGATGAACAAATGAAATCTCTTTTTTCCCACTGACAATACCATGCACACACAAGCCAAATATCAAAACAATGCAGGAAAACGAAGGGTCCAGATGTGTGCACCAGCTATGGTAACACAGCCAGGACTATTAGGTTTCAGCAGTATACTCTATTAAGCACTGATCACAGATCAGTGTAACTCAATATATTGATTTTAAATGACTCATTTCGTGGATTGTATTTGGTAGATTTGCATCATTTATTTTAGAAATGTGTCGAAACCTGTTGGTTTGATTTGTATCAATATAAAGTGAAGCTGAACTACACACTGTGTTTTGAAACTATTCTCTGGTTTTGTTCATTCTCAGTGACCTTTTTGAATCTGTAACTTATAACAGTTTTAACGCAGAATTAATAATTTAATATCAGCTCTGCAGATTTCAAATCTTATACTGGTTCAATTAACCAGAAAGCAAAGAAAACACCTCAAATTTAGAAACAGATATGATTTTTTTTAAAAGTATGCTGTTAACTAGCTTACTGTATATTTTGTAAATGTTCCTCTAAGTTCCTTGCTCTTTTTGTGAACTTATCATGTTAAATAGTGATGTTGGATTTAATAATGCTTTTAAAATGCATGAATAAACTGACCAAACTCCCATCAAACTAAAAAAACTGAACAGACCTAACTCAGTCAGGAGGATATTCAGATCCTGAGAAAAATGATTCACTGCACAAAAATGAGGCAAGTGTGAAAAGGCTCCTTCCTGTGAATCCAACTTGTGACTGCTTCACTACAACATCAACCCCCAAAACTTTCTGTGTCCACACACAGTTAAAGTGAGCGTGCCAAAACAGCACACTGCAGATGAATAGAAGAGACAAAGAGGGGCAGTGGGCAGGCACTGAGGCCCCAGGGTCCTGCTAAAATTACACACCACTGCAGGCTTCTCGTGCCTAACGCTTTGTACCCACAATCTCATGCTCATAAACACCCACAGTGATGGCGGCCATTATGGCCTGCTCCGTATGTCGCTGTGGCGCACATGCATAAAGCTGTCCCTCTTGTCCAGTTATCTACCCCTTCATCTCTTTTCTACCGCTGTCCTCATTGGACACGTGTCACGAGAGCAGGGAGACAGATGGCACCGTCCTGACCTCAGGGGCGACACAGACTCCTGTTAAACAGCAGAGCAAAACCTCAACATTCGTTTAAATGATGAATGAAACGTGAACAGACTTGTAGACGGGCATTAAAAGTCCAGTATTCTCTATATATGCATTATATGATCATTGCAGCAACATGTGCCACACATGTGAGTCATGGAACTAATCACCAAAGGTTCAAAGGACAACAGGAAGTCAGGGTCAGGCCAGTGACCCCACAACTTCCTGTTTTTCAGCTACTGCTTTATTCTTTGGCTCTCTACTTCCATTTTCCTCTTCCTCACCCCCACCCTCCTCTCCTTCTGTCATCCTGTTCTTCTATCTTCCAGTCACTTCACTGAGCCAAGTCTGCAAGACCCCATTTCATCTGGATGTCTCCTCCTCTCCATCTGCTATAAATACTAATGCTTCCTCCTTCCTGGTTCCATCTCTCGTCCACTACGCGTCCTCTTCTCCTTCCTTGTCCATAAAAAAACTCTCTAAAAAGCTCCATGTTAGTGTTAGTAACTACATTTACTAGCACTGAGTAAGATAAAATATTAAACAGTTGTTTACTCTGACCAAACCCATATAGTATCATATCCTCATCATGAAGGATCCCACAAATAAAAAAGAGGGGTGTTTTTTTCCTGTTACACGTCAAAATGTAAAAACTGTTCTATGGTTTTCTTCAAAAGAAAAATAAATTTGAGATGGTTAAAAACGCCCCAAACCCGAATATTTGCAACGTTAGCCCATATTTATCCCATCAGTGGAAGGCTTCCTGTCCCACTCACACCCTCACCTCACTGGCTGAGTTCATAAGCTGCTTCCTGCTGAGCGTCATGTTGAGAGTGTTGTTGTGACTCAGCATGGGTGTCTTCATAAATACAAAGTCACTTCTGCTTGATATGGTGGAGTAGCAGGGCCTGTAGGTGCGTGTGTGAGGGTCCTGAGGCCCTCCCACCACCTCCATGTATCGTATGGGCCCATCAGTGTTGAGCTGCAGGTGCAGGTCTTTGCTGGGCCTCTGATGGTAGCGGCTGGTCCTGTGGCGTCCATAGCAGCAGCACTCTGAGCCTCCCAGCACTGGGTCACGGTGCCTCAGGCAACGCACCATGAAAACCACAAACGTGATGAACGCCACACCTGACACACAGGCGAGGGAGATGATGAGATACAGAGTGATATCCTGCATCCCGGTGCGGTGGTAGAAGTGGTTGTGGTGAGGGTTTACTGGAGGATCACTGGCTGCACCCTTCTCATCCACAGTCACTGTAATGTTCACAGAACAGGATTTTGGTGGCTCACCGTTGTCCTGGATGATGACTGTTAGATCATAGGTTGAGCCTCCTTCCTCCTCCGCCAACTTGCGGGCTGTGCGGAGCTCCCCAGTGCGGGCCCCGATGCGGAACATGCCAGCGTTTGGTCCAGGGCTGATTGAGTAAAACAACCAGGCGTTGAGCCCACTGTCTGCATCCACCGCCACCAGTTTATTTATGAGGTGCCCCGGACCGGCAGATGGGGGCACATTGAGCTGCAGTCTTTTGTCTTTAGGGTGGGAAGGATGAACAAGCGTTGGTGCGTTGTCATTTACATCCACCACAAACACATGCAGCGTGACGTTTGTTGTCCGTGGGGGCACCCCAGCATCCCGGGCCTGCACCTCAATACGGAACACGTTGAGCTGTTCGTGATCCAGAGAGCGCATGCTGTAGATGTGGCCGTTCTCTGGGTTTATGTACACGTACGATGATATGGGTGAGCCCAGGACCATGCTGGGAAGGATGGAATAAGAGACGTGAGCATTTTCTCCAAGATCTGGGTCTGTGGCGGAAACGGCAGCAATGGGGGAGCTGGGGGCGTTGTTTTCAGGGATGTCCACAGAGTATGAAGGCTGGGAGAAGGTGGGTGGATTGTCATTTACATCTGAGAGCTTCACCACAAAGGTTGTTTGGGATGAAAGGGGAGGGGAGCCAGCATCTGTTGCCTTGACGACCACTGTGTACTCTGGCACAGTCTCGCGGTCCAGGCTGCCAGAAGTGGTCAGACTATAATGCATGCCAACAGCTGAAGTCAGCTGAAAGGGTAACCCTGGTGGGATGGTTAGGGTAACCTGCCCGTTGACACCTGAATCCAGGTCTCTTGCACTTATGAGGGCTATCACAGTCCCTGGAGCTGAGTCTTCTTTGATGGGGCTGTTCAGTGACGTCAGCGTCACTTCTGGCGCATTGTCATTCACGTCAGTAATGTCCACTATGACGTTACAGGAGCCCTCCATGGCTGGGGAGCCCCCATCTCTGGCCTGCACCGTGATGTGATAGTTTGCGCCTCTCTCATAATCCACGTCGCCCTTCACTCGGATCTCCCCGCTTTTAGGATCCACGCTGAACAGCTTGAGCACGCGCTCCGGCGTGTACTTACTAAACAGGAAGGAGACTTCACCGTTGCTGCCCGAATCCGCGTCGGTCGCGTTTAATGTCGTAACTAAAGTGCCTCGTGCCACATTCTCCAACAGCGTGACTCTCCTCACCGACTCGTCAAAGACCGGCGCGTTGTCGTTCACGTCCAGGATCCTGATGAGCAGCAGCGTGGAGCCGGAGGTCTCCGGCTGCCCCCCGTCCACCGCGGTGAGCAGCAGGCGGAACGAGGCCTGCTTCTCCCGGTCCAAAGCTTTATCCACGACCAGCTCCGGAAACTTGCTGCCGTCGCTTTTAGTTTCCACTTTTAAAATAAAGAAGTCGTTTGCCGCCAGCTGGTAGGTGCGTAAAGAGTTGGTACCCACGTCCGGATCGTGCGCGCTCTCCAGACGGAAGCGTGTGCCCGGCGCGGCCGCCTCCGACACCTCCAGGGAGATGTTGCTGGTGGAGAACCGCGGCGCGTTGTCGTTCACGTCCAGAACGTCCACCACGACGCGGTGGATCTGCAGCGGGTTCTGCAGCAGGACCTGGAGCTGGAGCGAACAGGCTGAGCTCAGCTCGCAAAGCTGCTCTCTGTCGATTTTCTGTTTAATAATCAAGTCCCCCGTCGTCTGCCTCACCTCGAAGTACTGCGCCGCAGACTGAGAAGCCAGTATTAACTTCCTCTCGACGAGCTGCTGCGCGGTCAGGCTCAGATCTTTGGCGATGTTCCCAACGACCGAGCCCGGGCTGAGCTCCTCTGAGACGGAATAGCTGAGCTGAGCGGCCGCGGAGGACACGCAGGCCAGACAGAAGTAGATCCTCCACAGCCTCCCTCCTCCGGAGCGCTTCCTCCGACCCGAGTCCATTGTGCTGCGCTCCGAGGATCGGGGGGGGGGAAGTTTCAAACTTCTGCTTTTACCGTCACGTATCCATAACTGCGTCAAAACGAGACTCGATGTAAACATTTCCACTCTAAAAGCAAAGCGATGGTAAGCTTTGATAAGACCATGACGGCGGATATTAGTTAAAAAAAAAAAGAAGCGGAGAAAATCAAAGTTGTCTCTGACTCCACTAAAACTCCGCTCTGTCTCCTCCGCCTCGCTCCCTTCAGGGGCGGGGACAGACCACAGAGGACTGTCCTCTCATTGGAGGACAAACGAGCAGCGCTGTCACACTTCCCACACCCACACTGAACTTTTCACTCACTCCTCTCCCACAGGCGAGGAGAAACCAGACTGTTTAGAACTGTTTGAGTGCTGAAGGAGGCAACAGGGAATATTATAGACTGTAAAATGATATTTTACTCTATAATGGAGCGGAAAGCATGTGGTGACGTTCTAAAGTTTCAGAGAGGAGGAAAAGACTCGGGTCCTGTGAGAGGAGTGTTTCAGATACCACAGAAAACAATACCCATAGTATCCACGTGGAGGCGTGGTTTCCTGCTTCTCTCTCTGGGGGCAAATTTAAAGAAGTCGAGTTTCCTTAAAAAGACTTCTGTCTGAAAAGTGATGAATGCATGGAAATATATTTTTATGCAGACAGCATAAAAGTATCAACATTTTAAGTTATTTTATTATTTCTACATTAAACAGGTGTTTACTTTGAAAAACAACAACTATTATATAAAGATTGTTCATTATGGCAGGTAAAAAGTTGACTATTGAAATTTGATTAACACAATATTTCATTTCATTATGAAAACATTCATTCTGACAGTGTTAAATTTAAAAGTTAAATATTGATAAATTGATTCACAGTTAGAAAGCATTATAATCAAGCTATAAGACATAAATAAAAAACAATGTTTCCTTTTATCAACCATATGATGGAGTTTCTAAGTAAACCGAACAAATGCAACTCCATGACGCCTTTCAGCTCACCTGCTGGCTCTCAAAGGTCCAGGTGCTGTCGGGTAAAGACGCATCCAGAACACTGATGACTTCTTTAAAGTCTGTGGTGCTGCTGGGTTTAATGAGAGTGAAATCGCTGTACTCTGACATGGGGGACATGCAGGACCTGAAGGACTGGCTCTGAGACATCATGTCTCCTCCCAGGACCTCCACGTACTTGATGGGTCCATCAGTGTTGAGCTGAATCTGCAGGTTCCTGTTGGACTTGTTGTAATCATCACAGTCGCTCCGCCTGATGCAGCAGCTCCCGCTGCTTCTGCTGTTCCTGATGCATTTAACCGCTAGGATGAGAAAAGTCACCAGAGACAGCACGGACACCGAGGCCAGAGACAGGATGAGATAAAGGGTGATTCTGCCCGTTTTCCTGCTGGGCTCGGACGCTTTGTGTCGGAGCTCTAAGATGGGCTCATGGAGAGCGTCCTCCAGCAGGATGGACACCGTGACGGTGGCGGACTGAAGCGGTTCTCCATCGTCCTTGATCTCTATGATCAGCCTCTGAGAGGACTCGTCCTGCTCGGACGCAGCGCGTTTAGTCCTCACCTCCCCTGTGTACTGATTGACAGCGAACAGAGAGGCGTCTGTGGCCTCCGCCAGTCTGTAGGAGATCCAGGCGTTGTGTCCCGAGTCTGCGTCCACGGCCGTCACCTTGGTAACCAGGTGACCCGCTTTAGCGGAGCGAGGCATCCTCTGGTGAGAGAGGGAGCCCAGGGCGGCGGAGGAGGGGTAAATAACAACGGGGGCGTTGTCGTTCTGGTCCAGGATGAAAACATGGACTGTGGCGTTGCTGCTGAGAGACGGAGAGCCCTGGTCCTTTGCCTGGACCTGGATCTGGAACACCTTGAGCTTCTCGTAGTCAAACGAGTGCATGCTGTAGATGCTGCCGTTCTCTGAGTTAATGTAAACATAAGAGGAGACCGAGACGTCCTGGACTTTAGAGTCCAGGATGGAGTAGGAGATCTTTGAGTTTTCTCCTGAATCCTGATCAGATGCTGAGACTGAGTAAAGTATAGAGCCTGGTACTCCGTTCTCCTTTAAATACACATTATAGGAGGGCTGGGAGAACACAGGAGGGTTATCATTCACATCAGTGACGCTGACCAGAACCGTTTTCTTACTGGACAGTGGAGGAGAGCCTGAGTCTGTCGCTGTTATCTCGATGTTGTACTCCGAGCTCCTCTCTCTGTCTAAAGCACCGCTGGTCACTAGCGCGTAATTATTAGAAAACGACGGTTTCAGATTAAAAGGTGAACCTTTAGGAAGCTGTAACGTCACTTTACCGTTCTCACCAGAATCAAGGTCTCGCGCACTGATCAAAGCAACCACGGTACCGCCTGGTGCGTCCTCGCGCACTGGTTTAGGCTGAGAGGTGAAAACGATTTCCGGAGCGTTATCGTTAAAGTCAGTAACGTCCACCTGAACACGACAGTGGCCCTCCATCTGAGGACTGCCTTTATCTTTAGCTATTACATCGATGTCATATGATTTGGTGGTTTCATAATCTAAGGTCCCCTTCAGGGTGATTTCACCTGTTAATGAGTTTATATCAAAGGTTGATGATACCGACGCTGGCGTTCGTGAGCCGAATGAAAACTCTATTTCACCGTTTGAACCTTCATCTGCGTCTGTAGCTTTGGGTTTAACAACTACAGTTTCCTTTAAACTGGTCTCAACCAGAGATATTTTGTAAACATTTTTCTCAAAAACTGGAAAATTATCATTTATGTCCAGAACAGTTATGGTGATCTGGGTGGTCCCTGACCTGGCAGGACTCCCTCCATCTAACGCGGTTAGTAATATTTTGTGCACAGACCTTTTCTCTCGATCTAGAGGCTTTTCCAGAACCAGCTCAGGAACAGTCTTACCCTCGATTTCTTTTATCCTAAGGGAGCAACACTCGTTTTTGCTGAGCGAATATGATTTAAGGGAATTGCTTCCAACGTCTGGGTCCGCTGCGCTCTCTAAAGGAAAGCGCGTTCCAACTGCAGCCGATTCGGCTATATTTAATGACAATTCATTTGAAAGAAAACTAGGAGAATTATCATTAATGTCTCTTATTTCCACCTCAATCCGATGCAACTGAAGCGGGTCCTCTATCACAACCTGCAGAGGTAGAACGCAGCTGGCGCTTTGTCCACATAAAGCCTCTCTGTCGATCCTGTCATTCACCAGCAGCTCGCCCTTCCCCGCATCAACGCTGAAATACTGCCCACCAGCCTCAGAGGCGACGTGGAGTTTACGCTCAAAAATGTCAGATAATCCCAAACCCAGATCTTTGGCCAGATTTCCAACCCCAGTGCCCGGTTTGGACTCCTCCTGGATGCTGTAACGGGTCTGTGCGTTTATTGTACTCCACAGGAGGAAGAAATGATGCCACCAGAGCGCCAGCCACCTCCAGTCTCGGTGTTCTTTTCTCTTTGTCATCTTTATTCCATCAAAGAAACGATTCCACAAGATTGAAGCTCGTGAACACAAAAATGTATATTCCAGCAGCGCGACATGTCCAGTTAGAATAAAAAAAAACCTATTAATGATCTAAGGTTAAATTAAAATGTAACCCTGTATCTGAGAACCATTTGTCTGCTGCTCTCCCACTCTGAGCTTTGTGATTGCTGAAGCTGCGTGGGGGAGGGAGTAGATCTCTTTGTACAGTTCTGAATTCTATTGGTGCGCAGCATCCATCTCTGAGGTCCAATCAGAGCCACACTGAGCAAAACCGTTATAGAGAAATCAAATCAACTAAAACACACACCGAGTAAATTTAATAGTAACTTAACTTATTGTATTATTTAATAAATCTATAATTATAGTTTTAATTTCGCAAAATCATTTATAAATAAATTGCTTTTTTTTTATTTACAGCCAGAATGATTTTTATGACTCTTTATGTTTTATAAGTGTTTGTTCACATTCATTTTCATACAGCTCGGTATAATGGAAGATGTAAATTAAAATAATAGAGCGTGTCACTTCACATTTTCATATTTAGTAATCCGTTCATTCATTCATTGCTGTCTGATAACTGACTAAACCCAGTTTAAACCTTCATTCTCTCTCTGGCTCTAATGGATTCACTGTCGCTGTCCGAAGTGCTGAAACACGGATCTTAAAAACAAACTGTCATCATAACGCTTTGTCGTGCATATCAGGTAAGGATGGACAATAATAATTACTTCAGGTAAAATAGACAGTATTATTAGCATATTTAAAGATTTTAAAGGACTCGAAAATAAAAAATCTAATTAGATATATGATGAGTCTTGCTGTGATATTATTAGCAATTCGTTTCGTTTCTTTGCGAGCAAAAGCATAAACAATGTTGTATAAATCTATCTGAGTTTTATTAAAATAGTCAGCTCACCTGCTGGCTCTCAAAGGTCCAGGTGCTGTCGGGTAAAGACGCATCCAGAACACTGATGACTTCTTTAAAGTCTGTGGTGCTGCTGGGTTTAATGAGAGTGAAATCGCTGTACTCTGACATGGGGGACATGCAGGACCTGAAGGACTGGCTCTGAGACATCATGTCTCCTCCCAGGACCTCCACGTACTTGATGGGTCCATCAGTGTTGAGCTGAATCTGCAGGTTCCTGTTGGACTTGTTGTAATCATCACAGTCGCTCCGCCTGATGCAGCAGCTCCCGCTGCTTCTGCTGTTCCTGATGCATTTAACCGCTAGGATGAGAAAAGTCACCAGAGACAGCACGGACACCGAGGCCAGAGACAGGATGAGATAAAGGGTGATTCTGCCCGTTTTCCTGCTGGGCTCGGACGCTTTGTGTCGGAGCTCTAAGATGGGCTCATGGAGAGCGTCCTCCAGCAGGATGGACACCGTGACGGTGGCGGACTGAAGCGGTTCTCCATCGTCCTTGATCTCTATGATCAGCCTCTGAGAGGACTCGTCCTGCTCGGACGCAGCGCGTTTAGTCCTCACCTCCCCTGTGTACTGATTGACAGCGAACAGAGAGGCGTCTGTGGCCTCCGCCAGTCTGTAGGAGATCCAGGCGTTGTGTCCCGAGTCTGCGTCCACGGCCGTCACCTTGGTAACCAGGTGACCCGCTTTAGCGGAGCGGGGCATCCTCTGGTGAGAGAGGGAGCCCAGGGCGGCGGAGGAGGGGTAAATAACAACGGGGGCGTTGTCGTTCTGGTCCAGGATGAAAACATGGACTGTGGCGTTGCTGCTGAGAGACGGAGAGCCCTGGTCCTTTGCCTGGACCTGGATCTGGAACACCTTGAGTTTCTCGTAGTCAAACGAGTGCATGCTGTAGATGCTGCCGTTCTCTGAGTTAATGTAAACATAAGAGGAGACCGAGACGTCCTGGACTTTAGAGTCCAGGATGGAGTAGGAGATCTTTGCGTTTTCTCCTGAATCCTGATCAGATGCTGAGACTGAGTAAAGTATAGAGCCTGGTACTCCGTTCTCCTTTAAATACACATTATAGGAGGGCTGCGAGAACACAGGAGGGTTATCATTCACATCAGTGACGCTGACCAGAACCGTTTTCTTACTGGACAGTGGAGGAGAGCCTGAGTCAGTTGCCGTTATCTCGATTTTATACTCGGAGAATTTTTCCCTGTCCAGAGAGCCGCTGGTCACCAGCGCGTAATTATTAGAAAACGAGGGTTTTAAAGTAAAAGGTAAACCTGTGGGAAGCTGTAGGTGTACTTTTGCATTCTCAATTGAATCAACATCACGGACGCTGATCAGAGCCACCACCGTTCCATTACGAGAGTCTTCAGGAATCGAAGAAGGCACTGACGTTAGTATAATTTCAGGAGCATTATCATTTATGTCTAAGACATCCACCTGCACTGTGCAGCGACCCTCCATTGTTGGAAATCCTCTATCCTTTGCACTGATATCGAGTCGATAGGATGCCTGCGTCTCGTGGTCTAAGCGCTGCTTTAAATAAATATCTCCAGTCAGAGCATCTATATGAAATAAGGCCTGAACTGCTGGCGGTGTGTGAACACCAAGAGAATACTCTATCTCTCCATTCGGACCCTCATCTATATCTGTAGCTTTAGTTGTTAAAACAAAAGAACCATTGGCGCTGTTTTCTTTAACAGCGATTTTATAAAAACTGTTTTCAAACTGTGGAACATTATCGTTAATATCCAGAACATTAATGGTTATTTTTGAAGTTCCGGTCTTAACGGGGCTACCTCCATCCATAGCTGTAAGAAATAAATTATGTTTAGCTTTTTTCTCCCGGTCTAAGGATTTATTTAAAACCAGCTCGGGGATTTTTCTCCCATTTTCAATTTCCTTAACTTTTAGGGAGAAACAGTCATCTTTACTGAGTGTGTATGATTTTAAACCGTTACTCCCAACATCAGAATCCTCCGCCATCTCAAGGGGAAAACGAACCCCTACAACAGTGGACTCGGCTATTTCTATCACATGGTCACTTTTGAGGAAAGTGGGAGCGTTGTCATTTACGTCTCTAATCTCCACCTCTATTCTATGGAGCTGCAGCGGGTTCTCCACCACAACCTGCAGAGGTAGAACGCAGCTGGCGCTTTGTCCACACAGAGCCTCTCTGTCTATCCTGTCATACACCAGCAGCTCGCCCTTTCCCGCATCCACGCTGAAATACTGCTCACCAGCCTCAGAGGCGACGCGCAGCTTACGGTCAAAAATGTCTGAAAGTCCCAATCCCAGATCTTTGGCCAGATTTCCAACCAGGGAGCCTTTCTCCAGCTCCTCCGGGACGCTGTAGCGAGTCTGTCCGCTTGTTATATTCCACAAGAGAAAGAAATGATGCCACCAGAGAGCCAGCCACCTCCAGTCTCGGTAGCCCATTGTCTTTGTCATCCCCGATCCGTTACAGCACGTTAAATCCCATCGAAATATTATAGAAAAACAGGACCGATGTAGAAATCCATCGATAACGAGACTGTAGCAGTCCAAAAAAATCCTAATTTACGCATCACGAGACGCAAATGACTGATAATAAATATACTTGTGGTGTTCAAACGCACCCTCCGCTCCTTTAGGTCTCAGCGGTAAACTGTCTACTGTGCAGAGAGCGGATGGGGGTGGGAGTAGATCTCTTTGTACAACACAGAGCGCTATTGGCGCTGCACATCCACAACACAGACCAATGAGCCAGAGAGAGACAGATGGGGGAGAGACTGAGTAGTTCAGCAGAAGATTAGAGGAGGAAAGATTAGCTGATTAGGAAGAATCTAAAACGACTGTCTGACAAATAAAAATAACCCAAAAGACTTTAAACAAAATTCATCAAATAACTGGAAATATTGGAATTTATTTAATACTTCCATTATTATTGAAAATACATTTTCTACTATTTTAATATGTCAACAGCTCAATATGTAATGAAGACTCACCATTTAAAATCTTACACTAGAAATAATTTATTAAAAGCTCTATTTGACCACATCTAACAGCACCAAACAGCTAATCTATAGCAACATGTAGGCATAATGCTAAGAGTCGTTAGTATTGTCTCATTTCCCTCATTCTTACACTCAGTTTACCAGA
>SSNR01000176.1:1298810-1315347 GCA_006937965.1 Callopanchax toddi
CACCAGCAGCTCGCCCTTTCCCGCATCCACGCTGAAATACTGCTCACCAGCCTCAGAGGCGACGCGCAGCTTACGGTCAAAAATGTCTGAAAGTCCCAATCCCAGATCTTTGGCCAGATTTCCAACCAGGGAGCCTTTCTCCAGCTCCTCCGGGACGCTGTAGCGAGTCTGTCCGCTTGTTATATTCCACAAGAGAAAGAAATGATGCCACCAGAGAGCCAGCCACCTCCAGTCTCGGTAGCCCATTGTCTTTGTCATCCCCGATCCGTTACAGCACGTTAAATCCCATCGAAATATTATAGAAAAACAGGACCGATGTAGAAATCCATCGATAACGAGACTGTAGCAGTCCAAAAAAATCCTAATTTACGCATCACGAGACGCAAATGACTGATAATAAATATACTTGTGGTGTTCAAACGCACCCTCCGCTCCTTTAGGTCTCAGCGGTAAACTGTCTACTGTGCAGAGAGCGGATGGGGGTGGGAGTAGATCTCTTTGTACAACACAGAGCGCTATTGGCGCTGCGCATCCACAACACAGACCAATGAGCCAGAGAGAGACAGATGGGGGAGAGACTGAGTAGTTCAGCAGAAGATTAGAGGAGGAAAGATTAGCTGATTAGGAAGAATCTAAAACGACTGTCTGACAAATAAAAATAACCCAAAAGACTTTAAACAAAATTCATCAAATAAATGGAAATATTGGAATTTATTTAATACTTCCATTATTATTGAAAATACATTTTCTACTATTTTAATATGTCAACAGCTCAATATGTAATGAAGACTCACCATTTAAAATCTTACACTAGAAATAATTTATTAAAAGCTCTACTTGACCACATCTAACAGCACCAAACAGCTAATCTATAGCAACATGTAGGCATAATGCTAAGAGTAGTTAGTATTGTCTCATTTCCCTCATTCTTACACTCAGTTTACCAGAAATATATGAATTTAATTTATTATTGTTCATTTTCAAAATACTTGGAACAAATGTTTGGCTTTAAAACAGATGACAGGATTAGTTTTTAATTCAATAATATATCCGAATTTATATTAAATGTGCTGATGACAGAGAGGCAAAACAAACAAACAAACAAACAAAAAAACAATAAAGTTTACCTTGAAAATCAAGANGTGAAATCGCTGTACTCTGACATGGGGGACATGCAGGACCTGAAGGACTGGCTCTGAGACATCATGTCTCCTCCCAGGACCTCCACGTACTTGATGGGTCCATCAGTGTTGAGCTGAATCTGCAGGTTCCTGTTGGACTTGTTGTAATCATCACAGTCGCTCCGCCTGATGCAGCAGCTCCCGCTGCTTCTGCTGTTCCTGATGCATTTAACCGCTAGGATGAGAAAAGTCACCAGAGACAGCACGGACACCGAGGCCAGAGACAGGATGAGATAAAGGGTGATTCTGCCCGTTTTCCTGCTGGGCTCGGACGCTTTGTGTCGGAGCTCTAAGATGGGCTCATGGAGAGCGTCCTCCAGCAGGATGGACACCGTGACGGTGGCGGACTGAAGCGGTTCTCCATCGTCCTTGATCTCTATGATCAGCCTCTGAGAGGACTCGTCCTGCTCGGACGCAGCGCGTTTAGTCCTCACCTCCCCTGTGTACTGATTGACAGCGAACAGAGAGGCGTCTGTGGCCTCCGCCAGTCTGTAGGAGATCCAGGCGTTGTGTCCCGAGTCTGCGTCCACGGCCGTCACCTTGGTAACCAGGTGACCCGCTTTAGCGGAGCGGGGCATCCTCTGGTGAGAGAGGGAGCCCAGGGCGGCGGAGGAGGGGTAAATAACAACGGGGGCGTTGTCGTTCTGGTCCAGGATGAAAACATGGACTGTGGCGTTGCTGCTGAGAGACGGAGAGCCCTGGTCCTTTGCCTGGACCTGGATCTGGAACACCTTGAGCTTCTCGTAGTCAAACGAGTGCATGCTGTAGATGCTGCCGTTCTCTGAGTTAATGTAAACATAAGAGGAGACCGAGACGTCCTGGACTTTAGAGTCCAGGATGGAGTAGGAGATCTTTGCGTTTTCTCCTGAATCCTGATCAGATGCTGAGACTGAGTAAAGTATAGAGCCTGGTACTCCGTTCTCCTTTAAATACACATTATAGGAGGGCTGGGAGAACACAGGAGGGTTATCATTCACATCAGTTATATTAACATTAACAGTTTTTTTGGTCGACAGAGAGGGAGAGCCTAAATCAGAAGCTGTTATCTCAACATCATACTCAGAGAACGTCTCTCTGTCTAAAGCGCCGCTTGTAATCAGCGCGTAATTATCAGAAAACGATGGTTTCAGTTTAAACGGAGAACCTTTAGGAAGCTCTAAAACCACTTTACCGTTCTCACCGGAGTCGAGATCTCGCGCGCTGATCAACGCAACCACGGTACCGCTCGGTGCGTTCTCAGGCACCGAGTTCGGCTGAGAGGTCAGAAATATATTCGGAGCGTTGTCGTTAACGTCCACTACTTCAATATGAACCGTACAATGCCCCTCCATTCTGGGATTTCCTTTGTCTGTAGCTGTGATGTCTACTTCATAATTAGAATTAGTTTCAAAATCCAGACTTCCACTCAAACGGATCTGTCCAGTTAAAGGATCAATCTCAAAGACAGACAGGACGCTTTCTGCTGTGTGAGATCCAAATGAAAACTCCACGTCTCCATTCAGACCTTCATCAGCATCTTTCGCTGTCACTGAGACAACAGACGCACCTTTTACACTGTTTTCATCAATAGAAACCTTATATATGCTTTTCTCAAACACAGGAAAATTATCATTAATATCGAGCACGTTTATGGTTATCTGACAGGTTCCGGACTTCGCTGGAGTTCCTCCATCTAGAGCAGTTAGTGTCAGTTTATGAGTTGATTTTTTCTCTCTGTCGATCGCTTTAGATAAAACTAATTCTGGGACTTTCTTTCCACCGGACACGTCTTTAATTTTTAAAGTAAAAAACTCGTCTTTACTTAAAGTGTACGATCTGACCGAATTGGTTCCGACGTCCAGGTCTTGAGCGGTTTCTAGAGGGAAATGCGTCCCTGCCGCTGCAGATTCGGCGATCTGTAATATTTTTTCTAGGGATGGAAATCTAGGAGAATTATCATTAACGTCTAGTATTTCTACCTCTACTCGGTACAGTTGTAGCGGTTTATCAATCACAACCTGCAGGGTTAGAACGCAGCTGGCGCTTTGTCCACATAGAGCCTCTCTGTCGATCCTGTCATTCACCAGCAGCTCGCCCTTTCCCGCATCCACGCTGAAATACTGCTCACCAGCCTCAGAGGCGACGCGCAGCTGACGGTCAAAGATCTCCGACAGAGACAAGCCCAGATCTTTGGCCAGATTTCCAACCACAGAACCCTGTTTCAGCTCCTCCGGGATGCTGTAGCGAGTCTGTGCTTCTATTGTACTCCACAGGAGGAAGAAATGATACCACCAGACCGCTTTCCACCTCCAGCCTCGGTATCCTTTTGTCTTTGTCATCCCGGATTCGCAAGAATTATTTCCCAACGAGGTAATCAAAAATGAGATCTGTAACATCCATCGCCACGAAGACTTAAACCAGAGCAAGAGCTTAAAATAATTTCCGAAAAAAGTGAACAATTTGTCATTTGTTTTAGATTTTTTTGCAGCATCGCTCCCTTTCTTCCATCTCCACAGTGGAAGTGTTTGTGACTCTGCGGCTTCATGGGGGAGGGACTAGATCTCTTTGTACAGCTCTACGTTTCATTGGAGCTCAGAATTAAATCCCACCAACCAATTGGAGAGGAGGAGGGGATTATTAAAGACAGTGTCTCTAAACATGAAGGAAACGGGAAAATCTATCATTTAATTAACTGTTTTATAACTATTTATAGTAGGAACAAAATAGGCAATAAATATTTTAAAAAATCAAAGCAGAAGATGAGTTTAATGTTCATTGTGTATTCACTGATCACAAACAGATTCAGTAAAGCATCACTTCGCTCTACGGAAACACGGGCTATCGCTGTCCAGCGCTGTGGTGCTGAAACACGGATCCGTTCTAACGATTTAAAAGAAGATGTTCAATCTATCAGAGCGTGGAGGAGAGATTATCCACGTAGTGCAGTTGTGTGAAACTTTGCTACACAAACCAAATGTCACACGCACACATAGGGAAAACAAAATAATGCAATTATCTAAAAAAAATCAATAAAGCTTTGATGAATTATTATTCCTACTACACTTTTAGGGAAAATAAAATGTCTATGCATTTTCACACTCTTGCACAATCACTATAAATTATATTCATTCCTGCTCACCTGCTGGCTCTCAAAGGTCCAGGTACTGTCGGGTAAAGACGCATCCAGAACACTGATGACTTCTTTAAAGTCTGTGGTGCTGCTGGGTTTAATGAGAGTAAAATCGCTGTACTCTGACATGGGGGACATGCAGGACCTGAAGGACTGACTCTGAGACATCATGTCTCCTCCCAGGACCTCCACGTACTTGATGGGTCCATCAGTGTTGAGCTGAATCTGCAGGTTCCTGTTGGACTTGTTGTAATCATCACAGTCGCTCCGCCTGATGCAGCAGCTCCCGCTGCTTCTGCTGTTCCTGATGCATTTAACCGCTAGGATGAGAAAAGTCACCAGAGACAGCACGGACACCGAGGCCAGAGACAGGATGAGATAAAGGGTGATTCTGCCCGTTTTCCTGCTGGGCTCGGACGCTTTGTGTCGGAGCTCTAAGATGGGCTCATGGAGAGCGTCCTCCAGCAGGATGGACACCGTGACGGTGGCGGACTGAAGCGGTTCTCCATCGTCCTTGATCTCTATGATCAGCCTCTGAGAGGACTCGTCCTGCTCGGACGCAGCGCGTTTAGTCCTCACCTCCCCTGTGTACTGATTGACAGCGAACAGAGAGGCGTCTGTGGCCTCCGCCAGTCTGTAGGAGATCCAGGCGTTGTGTCCCGAGTCTGCGTCCACGGCCGTCACCTTGGTAACCAGGTGACCCGCTTTAGCGGAGCGAGGCATCCTCTGGTGAGAGAGGGAGCCCAGGGCGGCGGAGGAGGGGTAAATAACAACGGGGGCGTTGTCGTTCTGGTCCAGGATGAAAACATGGACTGTGGCGTTGCTGCTGAGAGACGGAGAGCCCTGGTCCTTTGCCTGGACCTGGATCTGGAACACCTTGAGCTTCTCGTAGTCAAACGAGTGCATGCTGTAGATGCTGCCGTTCTCTGAGTTAATGTAAACATAAGAGGAGACCGAGACGTCCTGGACTTTAGAGTCCAGGATGGAGTAGGAGATCTTTGCGTTTTCTCCTGAATCCTGATCAGATGCTGAGACTGAGTAAAGTATAGAGCCTGGTACTCCGTTCTCCTTTAAATACACATTATAGGAGGGCTGGGAGAACACAGGNAAATCGCTGTACTCTGACATGGGGGACATGCAGGACCTGAAGGACTGGCTCTGAGACATCATGTCTCCTCCCAGGACCTCCACGTACTTGATGGGTCCATCAGTGTTGAGCTGAATCTGCAGGTTCCTGTTGGACTTGTTGTAATCATCACAGTCGCTCCGCCTGATGCAGCAGCTCCCGCTGCTTCTGCTGTTCCTGATGCATTTAACCGCTAGGATGAGAAAAGTCACCAGAGACAGCACGGACACCGAGGCCAGAGACAGGATGAGATAAAGGGTGATTCTGCCCGTTTTCCTGCTGGGCTCGGACGCTTTGTGTCGGAGCTCTAAGATGGGCTCATGGAGAGCGTCCTCCAGCAGGATGGACACCGTGACGGTGGCGGACTGAAGCGGTTCTCCATCGTCCTTGATCTCTATGATCAGCCTCTGAGAGGACTCGTCCTGCTCGGACGCAGCGCGTTTAGTCCTCACCTCCCCTGTGTACTGATTGACAGCGAACAGAGAGGCGTCTGTGGCCTCCGCCAGTCTGTAGGAGATCCAGGCGTTGTGTCCCGAGTCTGCGTCCACGGCCGTCACCTTGGTAACCAGGTGACCCGCTTTAGCGGAGCGAGGCATCCTCTGGTGAGAGAGGGAGCCCAGGGCGGCGGAGGAGGGGTAAATAACAACGGGGGCGTTGTCGTTCTGGTCCAGGATGAAAACATGGACTGTGGCGTTGCTGCTGAGAGACGGAGAGCCCTGGTCCTTTGCCTGGACCTGGATCTGGAACACCTTGAGCTTCTCGTAGTCAAACGAGTGCATGCTGTAGATGCTGCCGTTCTCTGAGTTAATGTAAACATAAGAGGAGACCGAGACGTCCTGGACTTTAGAGTCCAGGATGGAGTAGGAGATCTTTGCGTTTTCTCCTGAATCCTGATCAGATGCTGAGACTGAGTAAAGTATAGAGCCTGGTACTCCGTTCTCCTTTAAATACACATTATAGGAGGGCTGGGAGAACACAGGGGGGTTATCATTCACATCAGAGATGCTCACAGGTATAATCTTTCTACTTGACATGCGCGGAGAGCCTGAATCAAAAGCTGTTATTTCGATATTAAACTGTGAGATTTTCTCTCGGTCTAACGGACCGCTGGTCAGAAGCTCATAATTATTAGAAAACGAAGGTTTCAGAGTGAAAGGGACATGTTTGGGAAGCTGTAACGTGACTTTACCGTTCTCACCTGAATCCAGGTCTCGTGCACCTATTAAAGCTACAGCCGTGCCTTTTGGTGCATTCTCGCGCACGGGGTTTGGCTTTGAAGTCAGTATAATCTCAGGAATATTATCATTGACATCTAATACTATGATTTGCACGCGACAGTGACCCTCCATCTCAGGGATTCCTTTGTCTTTTGCAGTGATTCGGATCTCGTGCTTCGCGCTGCTTTCATAATCTAACGGTCCAATCAGTGTAAGTTCTCCGGTGTTTGGATGAAGTTTAAATAAAGAAAGCAGCGTTTGGGGGGTGTGTTCAGCAAAAACATATTCAATGTCTCCATTTATCCCCTCGTCCGCATCTGTGGCTTCCACTTGTACTAAAACAGACCCAACAGCGCTGTCTTCAGACACGGACACGTTATACAGCGTCCTTTTGAACACTGGGACATTGTCGTTGATGTCCAGAACAGTAACTGTGATTTTTGTGGTTCCAGTTTTAACAGGATTCCCTCCATCCGAAGCAGTCAGTAATAACTGATAGACGCTCTGTTTCTCTCGGTCCAGTGATTTCTCTAACACTAGTTCGGGAACTTGTCGGTCACCAGGCAAATCTTTCATTTTCAAACTAAAACACTCGTTTTTACTCAGTGTATAGGACTTGACTGAATTACCACCAACGTCCTGGTCCTGCGCGGTGTCTAACGGAAAGCGGATTCCGGTGGCGGTAGATTCGG
The DNA here is from genome assembly GCA_006937965.1 of Callopanchax toddi. Classification (NCBI taxonomy): domain Eukaryota; kingdom Metazoa; phylum Chordata; class Actinopteri; order Cyprinodontiformes; family Nothobranchiidae; genus Callopanchax; species Callopanchax toddi. The sequence continues at coordinate 1,306,136 of SSNR01000176.1, forward strand.
CTATCTTTAAAAACCGCTCAGCTGTTATAAAAACCGGAGAATGATCATTTATGTCCTTTATTTCTACCTCTATTCGGTGCAGTTGTAGCGGATTCTCTGCTACAACCTGCAGGGTTAGAACGCAGCTGGCGCTTTGTCCACACAGAGCCTCTCTGTCTATCCTGTCATTCACCAGCAGCTCGCCCTTTCCCGCATCCACGCTGAAGTACTGCTCACCAGCCTCAGAGGCGACGCGCAGCTGACGGTCAAAGATCTCCGACAGAGACAAGCCCAGATCTTTGGCCAGATTTCCAACCACAGAACCCTGTTTCAGCTCCTCCGGGATGCTGTAGCGAGTCTGTGCTTCTATTGTACTCCACAGGAGGAAGAAATGATGCCACCAGACCGCTTTCCTCCTCCAGCCTCGGTATCCTTTTGTCTTTGTCATCCCGGATTCGCAAGAATTATTTCCCAACGAGGAAACGAAACAGATGATGAAGGCAATCCATCTCACAAGAACTAAATCCACAGTAAAGATCCAAAATCAGCTCTAATAAAAAAGATCCTTTTGTTATTTTACATATATTAGCAGCATCGCTCCGTCTCTTCCATCTCCACAGTGGAAGTGTTTGTGACTCAGTGGCTGCTTGGGGGAGGGACTAGATCTCTTTGTACAGCTCTACGTTTTACTGGTGCTCAAAATAAAATCCTATCAACCAATAGGAGAGGAGGAGAGGATTACTGGACTGAAGTAAGTTGAATGCATCAGTGTGGTTGGAAATATATGCCAGCAGTTACTGATCTTTACAAATACATATCGTATTAAAAGTGTAACTGATTGAAAAAATAAATAAATATAAATGCCAGATTTGTACAAACTACTATAACAGTCAAATTATTCTTAAAATATTACGTATCAAATTACAAAATGTGTTTAACATTCACAAAGAGATAAAGTTGTCGCTGTCCACATATGTGGTGCTGAAACACATTCACACGACCGTAAAGGGAACATGTTTTATATTTTCGTGCATTAGGTTAAGGAAAAAGGCTCCGTGTTTTTCAATGCAACTAAAAACTATTATTGCACAAAGAAATACGCAAAGCAAAACTGGTCACAATGCAAACAAAAAAATATTTAAAAATAGAATTGTGAACGACTATTTTTACTGCTTTAGGCAATCAGAAAAATTGTTTCTGTCATTGTAAAATCATAGATTGATGATATAATTCCTGCTCACCTGCTGGCTCTCAAAGGTCCAGGTGCTGTCGGGTAAAGACGCATCCAGAACACTGATGACTTCTTTAAAGTCTGTGGTGCTGCTGGGTTTAATGAGCGTGAAATCGCTGTACTCTGACATGGGGGACATGCAGGACCTGAAGGACTGGCTCTGAGACATCATGTCTCCTCCCAGGACCTCCACGTACTTGATGGGTCCATCAGTGTTGAGCTGAATCTGCAGGTTCCTGTTGGACTTGTTGTAATCATCACAGTCGCTCCGCCTGATGCAGCAGCTCCCGCTGCTTCTGCTGTTCCTGATGCATTTAACCGCTAGGATGAGAAAAGTCACCAGAGACAGCACGGACACCGAGGCCAGAGACAGGATGAGATAAAGGGTGATTCTGCCCGTTTTCCTGCTGGGCTCGGACGCTTTGTGTCGGAGCTCTAAGATGGGCTCATGGAGAGCGTCCTCCAGCAGGATGGACACCGTGACGGTGGCGGACTGAAGCGGTTCTCCATCGTCCTTGATCTCTATGATCAGCCTCTGAGAGGACTCGTCCTGCTCGGACGCAGCGCGTTTAGTCCTCACCTCCCCTGTGTACTGATTGACAGCGAACAGAGAGGCGTCTGTGGCCTCCGCCAGTCTGTAGGAGATCCAGGCGTTGTGTCCCGAGTCTGCGTCCACGGCCGTCACCTTGGTAACCAGGTGACCCGCTTTAGCGGAGCGGGGCATCCTCTGGTGAGAGAGGGAGCCCAGGGCGGCGGAGGAGGGGTAAATAACAACGGGGGCGTTGTCGTTCTGGTCCAGGATGAAAACATGGACTGTGGCGTTGCTGCTGAGAGACGGAGAGCCCTGGTCCTTTGCCTGGACCTGGATCTGGAACACCTTGAGCTTCTCGTAGTCAAACGAGTGCATGCTGTAGATGCTGCCGTTCTCTGAGTTAATGTAAACATAAGATGAGACCGAGACGTCCTGGACTTTAGAGTCCAGGATGGAGTAGGAGATCTTTGAGTTTTCTCCTGAATCCTGATCAGATGCTGAGACTGAGTAAAGTATAGAGCCTGGTACTCCGTTCTCCTTTAAATACACATTATAGGAGGGCTGGGAGAACACAGGAGGGTTATCATTCACATCAGTGACGCTGACCAGAACCGTTTTCTTACTGGACAGTGGAGGAGAGCCTGAGTCTGTCGCTGTTATCTCGATGTTGTACTCCGGGAATTTCTCCCGGTCTAAAGGATCGTTTGTAACTAACGCATAATTATTAGAAAATGATGGTTTCAAGGTAAAAGGTGACCCTTTGGGAAGCTGCAGGTTTACTTTCGCGTTCTCCCCTGAATCAACATCACGGACGCTGAGCAGAGCCACCACCGTCCCACTGCGGGAATCTTCTGGGACAGAGGTGGATTTAGAAGTGAGAATAATTTCTGGCGCATTATCATTAACATCTAAGACATCCAGCTGCACCGTGCAGTGACCTTCCATTTTAGGCAAGCCTTTATCTTTTGCACTGATGTCTATTCGATAGGATGCCTGCGTCTCGTGGTCTAAGCGCTGCTTTAAATAAATATCTCCAGTCAGAGCATCTATATGAAATAAGGCCTGAACTGCTGGCGGTGTGTGAACACCAAGAGAATACTCTATCTCTCCATTCGGACCCTCATCTATATCTGTAGCTTTAGTTGTTAAAACAAAAGAACCATTGGCGCTGTTTTCTTTAACAGCGATTTTATAAAAACTGTTTTCAAACTGTGGAACATTATCGTTAATATCCAGAACATTAATGGTTATTTTTGAAGTTCCGGTCTTAACGGGGCTACCTCCATCCATAGCGGTAAGAAATAAATTATGATTAGCTTTTTTCTCCCGGTCTAAGGATTTATTTAAAACCAGCTCGGGGATTTTTCTCCCATTTTCAATTTCCTTAACTTTTAGGGAGAAACAGTCATCTTTACTGAGTGTGTATGATTTTAAACCGTTACTCCCAACATCAGAATCCTCCGCCATCTCAAGGGGAAAACGAACCCCTACAACAGTGGACTCGGCTATTTCTATCACATGGTCACTTTTGAGGAAAGTGGGAGCGTTGTCATTTACGTCTCTAATCTCCACCTCTATTCTATGGAGCTGCAGCGGGTTCTCCACCACAACCTGCAGAGGTAGAACGCAGCTGGCGCTTTGTCCACACAGAGCCTCTCTGTCTATCCTGTCATACACCAGCAGCTCGCCCTTTCCCGCATCCACGCTGAAATACTGCTCACCAGCCTCAGAGGCGACGCGCAGCTTACGGTCAAAAATGTCTGAAAGTCCCAATCCCAGATCTTTGGCCAGATTTCCAACCAGGGAGCCTTTCTCCAGCTCCTCCGGGACGCTGTAGCGAGTCTGTCCGCTTGTTATATTCCACAAGAGAAAGAAATGATGCCACCAGAGAGCCAGCCACCTCCAGTCTCGGTAGCCCATTGTCTTTGTCATCCCCGATCCGTTACAGCACGTTAAATCCCATCGAAAAATTATAGAAAAACAGGACCGATGTAGAAATCCATCGATAACGAGACTGTAGCAGTCCAAAAAAATCCTAATTTACGCATCACGAGACGCAAATGACTGATAATAAATATACTTGTGGTGTTCAAACGCACCCTCCGCTCCTTTAGGTCTCAGCGGTAAACTGTCTACTGTGCAGAGAGCGGATGGGGGTGGGAGTAGATCTCTTTGTACAACACAGAGCGCTATTGGCGCTGCGCATCCACAACACAGACCAATGAGCCAGAGAGAGACAGATGGGGGAGAGACTGAGTAGTTCAGCAGAAGATTAGAGGAGGAAAGATTAGCTGATTAGGAAGAATCTAAAACGACTGTCTGACAAATAAAAATAACCCAAAAGACTTTAAACAAAATTCATCAAATAACTGGAAATATTGGAATTTATTTAATACTTCCATTATTATTGAAAATACATTTTCTACTATTTTAATATGTCAACAGCTCAATATGTAATGAAGACTCACCATTTAAAATCTTACACTAGAAATAATTTATTAAAAGCTCTATTTGACCACATCTAACAGCACCAAACAGCTAATCTATAGCAACATGTAGGCATAATGCTAAGAGTCGTTAGTATTGTCTCATTTCCCTCATTCTTACACTCAGTTTACCAGAAATATATGAATTTAATTTATTATTGTTCATTTTCAAAATACTTGGAACAAATGTTTGGCTTTAAAACAGATGACAGGATTAGTTTTTAATTCAATAATATATCCGAATTTATATTAAATGTGCTGATGACAGAGAGGCAAAACAAACAAACAAACAAACAAACAAACAAACAAACAAAAAAACAATAAAGTTTACCTTGAAAATCAAGAAAATCACCCGAGTTTATGTTTAAATCTCGCTCACCTGCTGGCTCTCAAAGGTCCAGGTGCTGTCGGGTAAAGACGCATCCAGAACACTGATGACTTCTTTAAAGTCTGTGGTGCTGCTGGGTTTAATGAGAGTAAAATCGCTGTACTCTGACATGGGGGACATGCAGGACCTGAAGGACTGGCTCTGAGACATCATGTCTCCTCCCAGGACCTCCACGTACTTGATGGGTCCATCAGTGTTGAGCTGAATCTGCAGGTTCCTGTTGGACTTGTTGTAATCATCACAGTCGCTCCGCCTGATGCAGCAGCTCCCGCTGCTTCTGCTGTTCCTGATGCATTTAACCGCTAGGATGAGAAAAGTCACCAGAGACAGCACGGACACCGAGGCCAGAGACAGGATGAGATAAAGGGTGATTCTGCCCGTTTTCCTGCTGGGCTCGGACGCTTTGTGTCGGAGCTCTAAGATGGGCTCATGGAGAGCGTCCTCCAGCAGGATGGACACCGTGACGGTGGCGGACTGAAGCGGTTCTCCATCGTCCTTGATCTCTATGATCAGCCTCTGAGAGGACTCGTCCTGCTCGGACGCAGCGCGTTTAGTCCTCACCTCCCCTGTGTACTGATTGACAGCGAACAGAGAGGCGTCTGTGGCCTCCGCCAGTCTGTAGGAGATCCAGGCGTTGTGTCCCGAGTCTGCGTCCACGGCCGTCACCTTGGTAACCAGGTGACCCGCTTTAGCGGAGCGGGGCATCCTCTGGTGAGAGAGGGAGCCCAGGGCGGCGGAGGAGGGGTAAATAACAACGGGGGCGTTGTCGTTCTGGTCCAGGATGAAAACATGGACTGTGGCGTTGCTGCTGAGAGACGGAGAGCCCTGGTCCTTTGCCTGGACCTGGATCTGGAACACCTTGAGCTTCTCGTAGTCAAACGAGTGCATGCTGTAGATGCTGCCGTTCTCTGAGTTAATGTAAACATAAGAGGAGACCGAGACGTCCTGGACTTTAGAGTCCAGGATGGAGTAGGAGATCTTTGCGTTTTCTCCTGAATCCTGATCAGATGCTGAGACTGAGTAAAGTATAGAGCCTGGTACTCCGTTCTCCTTTAAATACACATTATAGGAGGGCTGGGAGAACACAGGGGGGTTATCATTCACATCAGTGATGCTCACAGGTATAATCTTTCTACTTGACATGCGCGGAGAGCCTGAATCAAAAGCTGTTATTTCGATATTAAACTGTGAGATTTTCTCTCGGTCTAACGGACCGCTGGTCAGAAGTTCATAATTATTAGAAAACGAAGGTTTCAGAGTGAAAGGGACATGTTTGGGAAGCTGTAACGTGACTTTACCGTTCTCACCTGAATCCAGGTCTCGCGCACCGATCAGAGCCACTACCGTTCCACTGGGCGCGTCCTCGCGCACCGGACTGGGTTTAGAAGTCAGAACAATCTCCGGAGCGTTATCATTTATATCCTCTAGATCCACCTGCACACGGCAGTGTCCCTCCATTTCAGGCACCCCTTTGTCTCGAGCAGTTACGTCGATTAGGAATGATTTACTCGTTTCATAATCCAGAGGTCCCTTTAACTTCATTTCGCCTGTTATTTCATCAATTTCAAATTTTGATAGGACAGATTCTGGAGTGCGAGAGCCAAAGGAATATTTCACTTCCCCGTTTGGACCATCATCAGCATCAGTGGCTGATAGTTTGATGACAAACGTACCTTTAGTGCTGTTTTCCTTTAAAGAAACTTTATACTCTTTGTTATTGAAAACAGGGAAATTATCGTTATTATCAAGAACTGTAATTGTTATTTTACAGGTTCCGGATTTCACCGGGTTCCCTCCATCTAATGCTGTCAGTAAGAGCTGATGTAGCGCATTCCTCTCTCTGTCTAACGGTCTCTCTAACACCAACTCTGGGACTGATTTACCATGTTTTGTTTCTTCCAGTTTAAGAGAAAAATGATCGTTTTTGCTCAGTGAATATGTTTTTAAAGAATTGCTTCCAACGTCAGCATCTTCAGCGCTTTCCAAAGGAAAACGTGTTCCAACAACAACCGACTCTGGTATTTTAAGATTAATTTCCTGCGTAAGGAAACTCGGAGAATTATCATTAATGTCTTTTATGTCCACCTCTATTCTGTGAGACTGCAATGGATTTTCAACAACTACTTGCAGAGGTAGAACGCAGCTGGCGCTTTGTCCACACAGAGCCTCTCTGTCTATCCTGTCATTCACCAGCAGCTCGCCCTTCCCCGCATCCACGCTGAAATACTGCTCACCAGCCTCGGAGGTGACGCGCATCCTGCGGTCAAACATCTCAGATAATCCCAAACCCAGATCTTTGGCCAGATTTCCAACCACAGATCCTCGTTTCAGCTCCTCCGGGATGCTGTAACGAGTCTGTCCGTTTGTTAAACTCCACAAGAGAAAGAAATGATGCCACCAGAGAGCCAGCCACCTCCAGTTTCGGTATCCTTTTCTCTTTGTCATCCTTAGTCGGTTAATTCACGTTACTTTCCATCGATGTCCTGTTTACAGCAGCCTTTGTATCCATGGAATTAATAAATATTTCATTCTCCCCAAAAAACATCCACAATGTTTGAGCAACTCTCCAGGAAATCACATGTTTAAATTAAAGAAATGATCAGCTTATGTCTCTCCCTTCCTCTGCTCAGTTCAGTCTAGCGCTGAGGCTGCATGGGGGAAGGGACTAGATTGCTTTGTACAGTTTGGAATCCGATTGGAGCTCAGCGTCTCCCTGCAACACCCAATGAGACACAGAGGATCAACACTCTTAAAGTGGCAGCACGAATTCTCTCTGTGAGCCTCGCTGCCTCAACCACAGCGACTGAATGATAATTTGAAAAATAACAATTATTAATAATGTAATAATGATGATTTTATACAATAGTAAAAAATACTATATAAAACAACAATAAAATTTTTCTTATTTACGTTGCTAAACAAAATCTAAGACCTGGAACTGGAGTGAGTAAAGAGTCACGTGTTGCTGTCCAGTCTCATGGTGCTGAACCGCATCGCCACAACAAACTCCTACATTTCTTAATTTATTCACTACTTTTTAAGTTTCTGGGACACAAAATAATTTATTTACAAGCGAGGAAAAAGTAAACGAGACAAATTAGATTAAAAACAATATGTTCAGCTCACCTGCTGGCTCTCAAAGGTCCAGGTGCTGTCGGGTAAAGACGCATCCAGAACACTGATGACTTCTTTAAAGTCTGTGGTGCTGCTGGGTTTAATGAGAGTAAAATCGCTGTACTCTGACATGGGGGACATGCAGGACCTGAAGGACTGGCTCTGAGACATCATGTCTCCTCCCAGGACCTCCACGTACTTGATGGGTCCATCAGTGTTGAGCTGAATCTGCAGGTTCCTGTTGGACTTGTTGTAATCATCACAGTCGCTCCGCCTGATGCAGCAGCTCCCGCTGCTTCTGCTGTTCCTGATGCATTTAACCGCTAGGATGAGAAAAGTCACCAGAGACAGCACGGACACCGAGGCCAGAGACAGGATGAGATAAAGGGTGATTCTGCCCGTTTTCCTGCTGGGCTCGGACGCTTTGTGTCGGAGCTCTAAGATGGGCTCATGGAGAGCGTCCTCCAGCAGGATGGACACCGTGACGGTGGCGGACTGAAGCGGTTCTCCATCGTCCTTGATCTCTATGATCAGCCTCTGAGAGGACTCGTCCTGCTCGGACGCAGCGCGTTTAGTCCTCACCTCCCCTGTGTACTGATTGACAGCGAACAGAGAGGCGTCTGTGGCCTCCGCCAGTCTGTAGGAGATCCAGGCGTTGTGTCCCGAGTCTGCGTCCACGGCCGTCACCTTGGTAACCAGGTGACCCGCTTTAGCGGAGCGAGGCATCCTCTGGTGAGAGAGGGAGCCCAGGGCGGCGGAGGAGGGGTAAATAACAACGGGGGCGTTGTCGTTCTGGTCCAGGATGAAAACATGGACTGTGGCGTTGCTGCTGAGAGACGGAGAGCCCTGGTCCTTTGCCTGGACCTGGATCTGGAACACCTTGAGCTTCTCGTAGTCAAACGAGTGCATGCTGTAGATGCTGCCGTTCTCTGAGTTAATGTAAACATAAGAGGAGACCGAGACGTCCTGGACTTTAGAGTCCAGGATGGAGTAGGAGATCTTTGCGTTTTCTCCTGAATCCTGATCAGATGCTGAGACTGAGTAAAGTATAGAGCCTGGTACTCCGTTCTCCTTTAAATACACATTATAGGAGGGCTGGGAGAACACAGGGGGGTTATCATTCACATCAGTGACGCTGACCAGAACCGTTTTCTTACTGGACAGTGGAGGAGAGCCTGAGTCTGTCGCTGTTATCTCAACATTATATTCAGACACGTTCTCTCGATCTAAAACTCCGTTGGTTATCAGTGCGTAATTTTGAGAAAACGATGGTTTCAGCGCAAAACGAGATTTCTTTGGAAGCTGTAGCGTGACTTTACCGTTCTCACCTGCATCCAGGTCTCGCGCACTGATCAAAGCCACCACTGTTCCATTTGGTGCGTCCTCGCGCACCGGTTTTGGATGAGAGGTGATTATTATTTCTGGAGCATTGTCGTTAACATCTAAAACTTCAACGTGGACACTACAATGCCCCTCCATTCT
>SSNR01000176.1:1324426-1361304 GCA_006937965.1 Callopanchax toddi
CATTTTCCTATCATGTCTCTAATGAAAGATCATGCTGTGATACATCTATAATGCTTTACTTCTCAAAAATTATTCCCGTAAATTTGCTACATCCCAAACCCGGTCTTAAGCAATTAAAAAAATAACCAAATAATAATAATGAAAAAAACCTTCTAAAATAGCGAAACTTGTTCATCATAAATTACTCAAAAAATACAAGAACGACAATGAAAAACAAAACTCCGAAAAAATTCCAGTATTTAGAAAAAAATACACAATCTATAGAGGTGAGCAGCAGAGGGAGATGTGGAGAGCTGTGTGTGAGAGACGATGAGAGGAAGAGGAGAGATCGGAGCTGATTTCAGCACCAACAGTGTGGACAGCGCCACACAGGCGGTGAAGAGCTGCAGCTGCAGAGACGGTCGGTGTTCAGAGCAGGCAGAGGGAAACACACACCCCAGCCTCAGAGGGTTTTATACTAGTATGACATTTATTTGTTTATTTCCTTACTCAGCCATCTAAAAAGGGTTCACATACCTTAAACTTCTTATGATGTAAAAGAGAGGCTTAATCAACACTAAATGAACAGACATAAAACCTGGACACACACGAAGTGGGGTATAATTATAATGCTATGACTCTATGTTTTGGGAAAATTAAGATAAAAACATTTGTGTGGCTTAAATCATAACAGGATGTGTTTTGTTGTGTTGTTTATTTTTAGGTTTCAATCATTTTAAGTAATCAAAATGATTGAAATCCATAGTGTTATATAAACTCACACAATCAGAGTTCTGATGTACAGGATAAATAGTTTAAATTTAATCCCCAACAGTCCAAGATATGTCAGTGTTATCAGTGTTCTTAAATTCAAACACAAGCAGGAGGATGGAAACTCTTTGTAAAATGTTGTGATAAACAAATACCTCTCAGTTGTACAGTATGAAAATAGCTTTGAACGCATGAAGATTTGTTACATCAAACTAAAACTTTGTGGCAAAAATAACACAGCAGTATCATTGTATATTTTTAAGCAAGTGTGTGGTTGTATTGCCAGTTATTTGGTCTTTTTTAGTTGACATGTAGAGATAATAATAGAACATCCTGTCTGGGATGCTCAGCTCTTCTGAAGCTGTTTTACTGAGGTGATTATCAAATTGGCTTGTAAGCATTCTCTTTAAAACCCTGGTATTGCTCTAAATTTAGTTATTCTTTATATGGTGCCTTGCATAATTTGGTTTTCATAAAAGCATATCATAAAAATCCATACTGAATCCAGACAGTGGTAAATATTGGTTTTCTTATATTAATATCTTAATTTCAGTCTGTTTTGTTAGTGAAGCCTATTGGTGGCTGCTGTATTGTGTTTTCCTGAAGAATTGTTTTATCTTTGTTTTTCCCATCCATTCATTTAGAAATGGCAGTTTTAAAAAGAAACATCTTTTGTGCCACAAAAAAGTACCCTTAAATTATCTCTTTCAAAAATAATAGAATACAATAAAGAATGAATACCACAAATAGTTCAAACAAAACAGAAACCTCATAAGATTATCTGAAAATAAAACTTTTAATTTGATTTTTGGAGTTGTTGCTATATAGGCTCCACAGTAAACTGACAAATAAAATAAAGAACAGTTTATATAGTTTATATAAAGAACAGTTTAACAACACCTCACAATAAACAGTATTTTTATGAAATGGTATAAAACCACATCTGGAATAACAGAGTCATTTTAAAGTTATTTTAGATGAACATGATGTTTTTAGTCATATAAGTAAGTAAGTAAGTAAAAATTTATTTCTAGAGCGCCTCTCACGATACAAATCACAAAGCTCTTAACAAGAGAAAACATTGTACAAAACCACAGATGCGAACAAATAAGCAGAATATGAGAAAACATGACACAAGAAACAACAAGTTAAACAAAGGCAGATTTGAAAAGATGGGTTTTTAACTTTTTCTTAAATGAGTCCACTGAGTCCACAGACTTCAGTGAGAGAGGAAGTGAGTTCCAGAGCCTTGGAGCCACAGATGAAAAGGCTCTGTCTCCTTTAGTTCTCAGTCTGGTTTTAGGGACTGAGAGCAGACATAGTTCAGAGGATCTGAGGGAGCTGGATGAAGCGTAGGGTTTTAGATAAGCAGTAATGTATGCCGGAGTCTGACCATGCAGGGCTCTCCACGTCAGGACAAGGATCTTGTAGTGAATTCTAGAATTAACTGGAAGCCAGTGCAACTGCATCAACAGAGGAGTGATATACATATAATACGATATACATATAATATGTAGTTAGTTATTTTANAGAGGCGCTTAGCGCTGCTCTGGCTCCATCTCTCTCTTTCTCACTGACACACAGAGACACACAGAGCCGGTCTCCTCTAAAACACACAGGCAAAATCCACGGGCATTTTCCTATCATGTCTCTAATGAAAGATCATGCTGTGATACATCTATAATGCTTTACTTCTCAAAAATTATTCCCGTAAATTTGCTACATCCCAAACCCGGTCTTAAGCAATTAAAAAAATAACCAAATAATAATAATGAAAAAACCTTCTAAAATAACGAAACTTGTTCATCATAAATTACTCAAAAAATACAAGAAGGACAATGAAAAACAAAACTCCGAAAAAATTCCAGTATTTAGAAAAAAAATACACAATCTATAGAGGTGAGCAGCAGAGGGAGACGTGGAGAGCTGTGTGTGAGAGACGATGAGAGGAAGAGGAGAGATCGGAGCTGATTTCAGCACCAACAGTGTGGACAGCGCCACACAGGCGGTGAAGAGCTGCAGCTGCAGAGACGGTCGGTGTTCAGAGCAGGCAGAGGGAAACACACACCCCAGCCTCAGAGGGTTTTATACTAGTATGACATTTATTTGTTTATTTCCTTACTCAGCCATCTAAAAAGGGTTCACATACCTTAAACTTCTTATGATGTAAAAGAGAGGCTTAATCAACACTAAATGAACAGACATAAAACCTGGACACACACGAAGTGGGGTATAATTATAATGCTATGACTCTATGTTTTGGGAAAATTAAGATAAAAACATTTGTGTGGCTTAAATCATAACAGGATGTGTTTTGTTGTGTTGTTTATTTTTAGGTTTCAATCATTTTAAGTAATCAAAATGATTGAAATCCATAGTGTTATATAAACTCACACAATCAGAGTTCTGATGTACAGGATAAATAGTTTAAATTTAATCCCCAACAGTCCAAGATATGTCAGTGTTATCAGTGTTCTTAAATTCAAACACAAGCAGGAGGATGGAAACTCTTTGTAAAATGTTGTGATAAACAAATACCTCTCAGTTGTACAGTATGAAAATAGCTTTGAACGCATGAAGATTTGTTACATCAAACTAAAACTTTGTGGCAAAAATAACACAGCAGTATCATTGTATATTTTTAAGCAAGTGTGTGGTTGTATTGCCAGTTATTTGGTCTTTTTTAGTTGACATGTAGAGATAATAATAGAACATCCTGTCTGGGATGCTCAGCTCTTCTGAAGCTGTTTTACTGAGGTGATTATCAAATTGGCTTGTAAGCATTCTCTTTAAAACCCTGGTATTGCTCTAAATTTAGTTATTCTTTATATGGTGCCTTGCATAATTTGGTTTTCATAAAAGCATATCATAAAAATCCATACTGAATCCAGACAGTGGTAAATATTGGTTTTCTTATATTAATATCTTAATTTCAGTCTGTTTTGTTAGTGAAGCCTATTGGTGGCTGCTGTATTGTGTTTTCCTGAAGAATTGTTTTATCTTTGTTTTTCCCATCCATTCATTTAGAAATGGCAGTTTTAAAAAGAAACATCTTTTGTGCCACAAAAAAGTACCCTTAAATTATCTCTTTCAAAAATAATAGAATACAATAAAGAATGAATACCACAAATAGTTCAAACAAAACAGAAACCTCATAAGATTATCTGAAAATAAAACTTTTAATTTGATTTTTGGAGTTGTTGCTATATAGGCTCCACAGTAAACTGACAAATAAAATAAAGAACAGTTTATATAGTTTATATAAAGAACAGTTTAACAACACCTCACAATAAACAGTATTTTTATGAAATGGTATAAAACCACATCTGGAATAACAGAGTCATTTTAAAGTTATTTTAGATGAACATGATGTTTTTAGTCATATAAGTAAGTAAGTAAGTAAAAATTTATTTCTAGAGCGCCTCTCACGATACAAATCACAAAGCTCTTAACAAGAGAAAACATTGTACAAAACCACAGATGCGAACAAATAAGCAGAATATGAGAAAACATGACACAAGAAACAACAAGTTAAACAAAGGCAGATTTGAAAAGATGGGTTTTTAACTTTTTCTTAAATGAGTCCACTGAGTCCACAGACTTCAGTGAGAGAGGAAGTGAGTTCCAGAGCCTTGGAGCCACAGATGAAAAGGCTCTGTCTCCTTTAGTTCTCAGTCTGGTTTTAGGGACTGAGAGCAGACATAGTTCAGAGGATCTGAGGGAGCTGGATGAAGCGTAGGGTTTTAGATAAGCAGTAATGTATGCCGGAGTCTGACCATGCAGGGCTCTCCACGTCAGGACAAGGATCTTGTAGTGAATTCTAGAATTAACTGGAAGCCAGTGCAACTGCATCAACAGAGGAGTGATGTACATATAATACGATATACATATAATATGTAGTTAATTATTTTACCAAATAGTTTTTGTTTTTACTAAACCTTTAAACCTGTCACTCCAGAACATGATCTGTGTCATGTCAGTTGGACATGAGTTCCTACCAGCTGGTCTTCACTGCTAATACTTTCCTTAAACCATGTAAGCCTGTTAGTAGAAAGAACAGTTAAACTAGGATGTGGTTCAAATGTTAAAGACTTGGTTCTCTGGGTAATTGTGCATCTATACAGGAACCTGTACCCATGAAATAAATAGCTAATTATGTGGCTGTGCAGAATTCCATTTTTGTAACACCCCAATCAACAATAAAGCATGCTCTGAGCAGCAGCTGAGCCTGAGTGAAACATTCAAATATGGTTGTTTATGGTTTGTAAAGTATGTAAATGGATGTGCAGCTTGTAAAAATATCAGATTACATAATTAATTCAGAGCCAGGTTTAGTATGTTGGTGAATCTGTGATATTTTTGTGTTAGAAGATTCCTCAAAGTTTGTACAAAGTGTGTTTTTGATGATTCTTAGAACAAAATTCATACAAAAAATGTTCTTACCTTATTTGATGAGTCAGGATTTTACACAAGTCAGGAGGAAAAGGGAGGCAACACCATGCAGCAGGGGGGGGGCACATGGAAGAGAAACACAAGAGAGACAGATAATTAGTTAGACTGGTGGTCTGTGGACATAGGGTGTGAGGGAGGTCAGTATACTTACCATGAGGACATAAAATAGGGCTGGAAATATGAGTGTGTAATGTGTTTTCAGATTTTACTTTAAAGGAGGATGTACTCAAAAGTTTTTGTGAAAAAAATGTGTTCTTGTATTTGTTTGTATGATAAAAGCACAGTAAAAAGAAACAAATGTGAAAGCAAAATAAAAAAAGAAAACCTGCAGGATTTGTTAATAATATGACAGATGAATGTGCATTTTTCAACACTGTAAGAAAATAATCTATAAAAAACAGATGAAAGCTGTTACATTTCTGCAAAGACGTTTTTCTTTTAGCATAGACCTTTCCATTTTTACTAAAAAATCATTAGAAAAATAAAAAAATCTGTAAAAGGATGTAAATGAAAAAAACTCTTCTAGTAGTGAGCAGAAAGAAAAGCTGTCAATACCAGTAATAAACATGAGAAGAACCTTTTAAGAGTGTAAATACGGCCTACGAATTAGTTTTTGTATATGGGAGATAAAAATGAAGAAGCTTCACAGAAACTGTCTTAGCTCTGATGTTGTTTTACTAGAAATATAACAAAACAACAAGTCATGCAAAATATTAAAGAGAAAGAAATGCTGTTAGGGCAAAAATAATCAAACAAACTATAAAATGCTTTCCAAAAAATATAAATCCGAAACGTTTTGCAGAGCATTTTAGTAGGCAGTCTACTGTTTGTTATGAAATAAAAAAATGGATCCACTAAACATCTCCTTCTTTCAAACAACCGTAATTTCACACTGTTCTTCCAGTTCATCGGTCTCCTCTGGAATTATACACAGAAAACACTGATTACATAAACCACAGTATGAATCACAAACAAAAACCCTGCACTGCTGTAGAAAATCACTTCCCTAATACCAACAGCAGAGGGCCTCGAGGCGATGGCCTGAGACAAATCTATTCAGTATTAATGAGATTCTTTAGGCTGTGGCCTCATGTTGGTCACAGCTGATGCACAAGTGCCTTTGTGAGAGTAAATGTATATTTATTGAATAAAACAAAAACACAAGATGTTGTAATTAGAATTTACTGTGTATGAGAAAATGTACATACTATTATCAAAAGCTGGCAGATAAGATCACTGTGTTGCTGATATGAAAAGCAGGTCACCCAAGAGAACAATGAAACAATAAGTGACTGTTATATTTAGATAACTGAAAAAATTATGTACAGAAATCTGATAGAATAAAATTGGGCTTCTTGACAACAAGAGAGTAAAACAAATATGCCACCACAAATTAGAAAAGAAATATCACAAACAGCTTTGACATCCTTCTCCCTCACCTCCTCTCTCATCAGACACCCCAAAGTCTGAGCTCACTGCAGTAAATCTCCTAAAAACAGGGGTGTTTCCTGTCCTCTCAAGATCAACAAATCCATGTCTGCATCTCACATCAGAGGCTGCATCTGCTGCCCACCCCCATATAAAGATGGTACAGTCTAGCCTGTGAGTCAGCTTGTTGCTATGGTACCACATCCCACCTCCCCTTCTCGCATCCCACCCTGCTTCCTGCAAGCTGCTGGAGTGATAGAAAAAGAGCTATAAAAACAACATGGAGGACAAAGACGACAGCACATAATAACACAGAGATGATGTTCTGGTGCAAACATCTAAAACCTGATGAGTTCAATTAAAGCACACATGAGCATCAACTGCTCTCCTCATAAAGAGAGAAAAACAAAGGAGACATTTATTTTTGTCACAAACTCTCTACAGAGATAAAACAACACTACAGGGCAAAAATCTTTTTATAGACATGACAAAACGTCCTACATTGACAATCTTTCCCTGCCTTTCTCTGTGTGTCTTTCTTCCTCTGCAGCAGAGTGGTGCAGCTGGAGAGGGGGAGGGGAGAGATGCAGAAAATGAGACCAGGAGGAAAAAGGACTGCTGGAAACCAAGACTGATGGATGAATAGCAGCCACACAGTTTTCATCAGAAAATAACATGTTTCCATGCAAAGATTATGTTTCTGATGTGATTACATGCAAAATCTTTAAGAAAAATCATCATAATTATATTTGAAGCAACCTCAATATGAATGAGGTTACTATGAAATCTGAATACAAAGCCTCTTTACTTTGAATATCAGTGGAGTTTAAGACAAAAAACTACACAAAATCTGACTTCTTAGACAAAACAAACTTTACCCATCTACCTGCAGCTACTCAGTTCTGTTAACCTTCAAAAAGAGAAAAGTATTTCACAGCTCCACCTCCGGAACTTCACAAGCCCACAGTTAAAAACATCTTTTTTATAAGAACAATGAAAATCTTTGTGCTCAAATAAAGATTTTCTTCCATGATCACACAGATACACATCAGACAGTAAATAAAAAATTAAAAAAATTACACAGCAGAACAAAATAAAAGATGAAAAACTGAAGTTTAAGAAAAACCTATTCTGTAACCTGTTGACTCGTCTCCTGTGAGTTTAAATATAGAAATATCTATAAAACAACCAATGAAAGAAGAACAGGAACAGTCTGAAAGGGACTTGTAAAAGCAGCTATCACACAGTGAGGATAAAGAATGAATCTCTGCTCAATTTGGATGAAGTCACTCTAGATCCCAGACATCTAAGAGGTAAACAAATAAGCTGAGTGTTAATGGCATAACTTTTAACAACATCCTCAAACTCAGAACACAAAGTGCTGACGAGCCCACCAGCATAAACACGCTCATAGAACAGCTGCTCCACAGACAAAAGGGGAATAAACAAAAAAACAACAAGGATCTGTGGGAAACAGGAACTCCTGGGTTTGATTATAAGTTTATGGTCAAAGGTTTAGCAAAATTGAACAAACTAATGATTAGATGTTTGTGCTGGTTTGGAAAAAAAGCAACAACTTATAATAACAAATTCACTTGTTTTAACAAGAGGAAGGAAAAACAAGTGACTGAACGGGTGCAGGACAAATCTAAATCATCTGAACTTTTTGGCTCAAAACAAAGACGTTAAAGAGGTTTTAGCCCACTGGAGTGACTGTTATCAGGGAGGTTTATGGGCAAAAATCAGCATCACACCTATAAACATGAGGAAATGAGACATAATTGTTTAAACACAGCTAAAGAGCAAACCTTGATGTGGCTTAACAATTACAACCAACAGCTAGCAGTAAAAATAACAACCTGTTCGCTCTGTAGGTTGTCAACTTCTCTTTTTACATTCACACCCAAAATATATCAGATGCATCCCAGTGAGCTGCCACATGATGCTGATACTCAATTTATCTGAAACCAGAAAAACTTTTTTTTAGAACATCTTCATCACTCAAATACTAAAGTGTTAAAAATGTATAAATCTTTAGACAGAAGGGATTTAAAATATTCAATCTAATGAAGAAGACTCCTAATTTTTATTTTCCTATTGGTGCAGAATCAACATCACTTCTTCAGAACACAAATATGAAAAAGAATTGTTTTGATTATGTAGAGATTCATACAAGAAAAGTCTCTGATCTCTTTGATAAAACTGACTTTGAAATGCCTCCACTACCTTGTCTAACAGCTAGTGAACAGAATGCTATTTAAAGCAGCAGCACAGGAGCTACAACAAGAGGAGCAGTCAGTGAAGACTGCAAACCAGCGAAGTCCAAAACATCATCTGTTCAGTCCTCATTCTCACTTAGAGGTCCATCAACGCTGGAATGATTTACCATCAGCAATAAAACTGTTAACAGCTGTTAGAGTTTTTACAATGGCTGACACAAAAACAAACTTGCAAACACTGATGTGTTATATTAACTTACATTAAATATTTTTATGACATTTCTTGTGTGTGAACTGATAAGTGCTGTTATTGTTTTGCTTATTGTCCATCCAAGGACTGCATTTAGAAATGAGCCTCTGACAAGAAAACCTTGTGCAAACAACGGTTAGATTGTTCTAACAGGTAACACTGTCTCCTTGTGCCGTCTTTGTTCAATAAACCTAAACTAAACTGTGTGTTTGGATGAGATCTGTCATTTTTAAACTGAATTAAAGTTTAAAAATATACTTCAGGTCAGTTGTTGTGTGACTATATTCTGTTCAGACTGCCTCTATCCTGATTACTGGACTCCTCTTGTTATATAACTAATCTCACTCTCTTTGGCTTGTTGTCTTCTTTGTGGACAAATCTGAGTCCTTCACAGAGCTGGTTGTAAATGTGTCCTAAAATCAGTGTCTCACATGTCAGACTCGTCTGTTTTCAGCTCATGTCATTAAACAGAGCAGGCTGCAGATCAAAATGGCTGCTGAGCATCACTAACACTAATGCTGCACAGGGTTGGTGAGACTGAGGTGGATACCACGTGCCTCCTCCCCTCCCCCGCTGCCTCTCTCCTCTTCAGCATCACAGTTTTTCCTCCCTTGTTCTCAGTCTCAACATGAACACAATTACCTCATCACCTCTACTGCAGACAAAACCTTTCATGAAAAAAGTGTACTTTTTGTCATATCTTGGTATTTGTTTCTGTTGTTGAAATCAAAATAGGTCTCCATCTTTATTGTGTGTTAGTGTATGTGCAGCTCTGCACTGCGTGGTGTTAGGAGGAGAAGTAGGTCACTGACAAACTAGTCCAGTGTGTGGCTGTGTGTCTCTGAGGGTGAGCTGTAAAGCTTTGGCAGGAATGAAGATATTTAGAAAAATAAATAAATAAAACCTAGTTGTCCCAAATCTGCAGGCATCAAAAGCAGACTCTAACATTTACACTGTAAAGTATAATTCACAGTAAGGTAAGGTAAATAAAATAGAACAATTCTGATTCAAGGCAAGATGAGTGTAATGACTGTAATAAGACAAGAAATAGGCACAGCCAACAATCTGACTGTGTCCCAAAATATTATTATCATTATTAAAAAACTAATAAGAATAAGAATTAAAGATTCAGATCCACAACATTAAAAACAACCTGGCCTAAAAAATCTGATTATTCTGTCAGCAAATATGCCAAGAAATTAGTTATGAACATGTACGTATAATAAATATACACACTACTAGAAGCAAATAGAAATATTTTTGCAGTGAGTTTTGCTGCATTGTCAAATATTCTTCTTCTTGATACAGTTATATTAGTGATTTCTGCTCAATGTGTTTTATATGAACACGTTAAAGCAGATTCAAAGCATCGTGTAAGGCATCAAGACAAGATCAGCTCCAGGTAAACGAAAATAACACATTGAAAAGTTGAAAATTGTAAATTAAAATAATGAGATTGTAAATTTAAAAAATGTATACTCAAAAGAAATTTAACCTAAAACTGCAAGCAAAGTAAACAATTCCTCACATGAAAGAAGAATTCAAAATAACAAAACCTGAAACGTTCAACCTATAAGCAGCATTCATGTCATCTTTTAACCTTAAAAAATGTTTTTCATTAAACAGCTTTGGCTACTTCTGCAGAGCATGGTCACAGTGTTCTCCTGCCTCCACAACAACAGAGGCATTTTAGGCGGAAATGATGTTTTACCTAACCTGTCACACAGCTGTCAATCATTTCCTAAGTAGCCAATGGGTGTTTTAAACCCGCCCCCACATAGGCTCAGCATTGAAAACATAAAAGCTGAACTATAAAGGTGAGGACTCAGAGTGAAGAGGAAGAGAAATGTAGAAACTTTCAAATGATCTGAAAATATAAAACAGCAGTTTAAAAAACTAAAAGAGATAAATTATGACATGAATGTGCTTAGGTTGCAAGTTTCAGTTTTTTAAATTTTATTTTAAATTCTCGTTTTCATTTATGGAATAGTTGTCTTTGCATGTAGGTTTAGGTTTAGAGTAAAAAACTTTTTAGTTTACTATTTTTTTCGTATTTACCATGTGTTATTTTCATTTACACAGAGCTGATTTTTACACCACAATCATAAATCTGAAGCACAGCAAGAATGATAAAAAACATGGTAAAGATGATAATTTAAAAAATAGCAAAAATAGAAGGAAAAGTACTTAAATAATTATATTATATGTGTCACAGTGTTTATTTTATTAGATCACAAAATGCACAAATAATCCCCCCAAACAATGTTATTTATAATTTAAAGAAGCTGTATACTTTTAGTAGAATATTTACACAAAGGTTTCATTATTTTGGAAAGAATGTCTTGAAATTTAAATACCACAAAAGTTATAGGTCAGATGTGACTAAAACAAACAACTTTATCAAATATTAACAATATTAAATGAGCAGCTGCTGTTCTCACCTCTGTTAGATTATTGTCTGACTCGGTTTTAAGTCTTGGAACGGTCCTGGTAGCCCTGTGGTCAACAACCAGAGTGTTCTGACTGAAGGGTCTGGAACATTTAACGTCACTCATCCTGGAGTCAGTCGTTCCGTACACCTCGTAATTAAACCCCTGCTTTATGGTGCCGGTGCCACTTGCGTCTGCGTAAAGAGGCGGGTAATATGGAATGACTGGAAGGTTTCCACTGGATTTATAGAACAGGCGCTCCTGTCTCCACCTGTAGACTTTGACGGAGATAATCACCACTAAACAGGTGATGAAGAGGAAGGAGACCACAGCCAGAGCCAGGACTAAGTAAAAAGTCAGGTTGTCATTGTACTCCTTGTCGTGTGTAGAGTCAGTGAACTCCGACAGCACTTCAGGGAAGCTGTCCGCCACCGCCACGTTCACGATGACTGTAGCTGAACGAGAGGGCTGCCCGTTGTCCTCCACTATAACAGTCAGTCTCTGTTTCACAGCATCTTTATCAGTCACCTGACGGATGGTCCTGATTTCTCCATTCTGTAAGCCCACTTCAAACAGCGCCCTGTCTGTGGCTTTCTGCAGTTTATAGGAGAGCCAGGCATTCTGTCCAGAGTCCACATCAACAGCCACCACTTTAGTCACCAGATAGCCCACATCTGCTGAACGAGGCACCATTTCAGCCACCACAGAGCCTCCAGTCTGGACCGGGTACAGAACCTGAGGAGGGTTATCGTTCTGGTCCTGGATCAGGATTTTCACTGTCACGTTGCTGCTGAGAGGAGGAGAGCCTCCATCCTGCGCTTTGACGCGGAAGTGGAGCTCTTTAAGTTGCTCGTAGTCGAAGGAGCGCACTGCAAGTATCTCCCCGCTTTCTGCGTTCACAGAGAAATAAGCGGAGGCTGACATCCCATTCAGCTGGCTGTCCTCTAGGAAATAAGACACACGCGCATTGTTCCCGTAGTCCTGATCAGTGGCTTTAACAGACAGCAGCGACATGCCAGGTGAATTATTCTCAGCTACGAAAGCGATTAAATGATTTCGTGGGAAAACTGGCGCATTGTCGTTTACATCCGATATTTTTAGATTAATGGTTTTATTCGTGGAAAAAGGCGGAGCTCCTTCATCCACTGCTGTTATGGTTATGTTATATTCAGGAACAGCCTCTCGGTCCAGAACATCATCAGACACCAGACTATAAAAGTTAGTGGAGGATGACTTGATTTTAAAAGGTAAATCAGGGTTTATAAAACAACGAACTTGGCCATTCTTACCCGAATCCAGGTCTTTGATGTTTATCATCGCTATAACCGTAGTCAGAGCAGAATCTTCAGGGATGGGATTGGAGAAGGATATTATGTTTATCACAGGAGCATTATCATTAAGGTCAGTGACGTCAATTTGCACCTTACTAGTGTCTGACAGCCCTCCTTTGTCTGTAGCTTCAATATCTATTTCATAGAATTTAGTTTTTTCATAATCTAAAACACCAGTGACAGTCATGTCCCCAGTATGAGGATCGATATTAAACAAGGATGACGCACTATTAGTATGCTGTGAGAATGAATACGTCACCTCTCGGTATGCTCCCTTATCCTTATCTGTAGCACTGACTCTTAGAATAACGGTGCCGTGCGACGCGTTTTCAGAAACAGTCACTCTGTAAACAGACTGACTGAAAACCGGCGCATTATCGTTCGCATCCAAAACAGCCACGTTTATTTTAACGGATCCAGATTTCTGAGGATTTCCGCCGTCAAAAGCCGTCAGAGTTAATTTATGCTCCTCTTGAGTTTCTCTGTCTAACTGCGTGTGAAGGACCATCTCTATATATTTCGTTCCATCAGACCTGGATACGATATTTAGCTTAAAATGATCCGTGGGGTTTAGTTTGTATGACTGGATCGTGTTTTGAGCCACATCCGGATCTTTGGCACTCTCAAGCGAATATCGAGCCCCCTGTGAGGCAGATTCAATTATCTGAAAATTGTACTCTTTCTTGGAAAAAAACGGAGCGTTATCATTAATATCTGTAACCTCTACGTCGATCCTGTGCAGCTCCATCGGATTTTCTACAATGATTTGGAAATGGAGAGAGCAGGGAGACACTTGCTTGCACAGTTCTTCTCTGTCTATCCTTTTAGCCACAACCAAAGTCCCTTTGTCTGCATTCAGCCCGATGTACTCACTGCCGTCCTCGGTAAAAATCCGAGCCCGTCCGGACCTCAGACGCTTAAGATCCAGACCCAGATCCTGGATGATATTCCCGACAACAGACCCCGTCGCCATTTCTTCAGGTATTGAATACCGAACCTGACCGACAGCCATTTCTGCGACACAGACGCACAGAAGCAGCGGCCAACACGGAATCTTTTTCTTTCCATTTACACGACAAAAAGCAGCCATCATGTCAAAAATATCAGGCAAATCAGAGGAAAAAAGAAGGCGCGAATTATCCAGAGGATGAAGTGAATCACGAGTTCACTGCTGAGTGTTGGGTGGATCTCTTTGTCAGACAAACTGCGATTAAAATAGAGGAGGGAGGATTTCGTTTGAGAAGAAAAAAAACCCGTCTATTTTTCCTCACACTAACCAACAGCGGCACTTAGAGACATAAAAAGAAACTGCAGATACTGATCTGAACATATATTGAGACATAACAAAAACAAGAGGATGATGGAATCACAAACAACTCGACAGACAGACAGATAAAGGATTTTCAGAGTGGAAAATGCCAATGACTCTGTCCATGGTGCTGCCTGAAAATGACTGTTTTCGGGTGTCCCTTAAACATACATACATTATGAATAAATAAAAAAATCTGTCTTCTCTGAAATTATTGATAACCCCCAAAACCAACCTCTAGAGGAGAGTCAGGCTCGTCCAGGATGCTCTTCTCACTCTGTATCCGCTGCATGGTTCCTGTAGAACTGGGGTCCATTATCAACACGTTCTGACTAGCAGCTCTGCCGAACTTACAGTCGCTCTTACTGGAGTCAGTCGTCCTGCACACCTCGTAGTTGTACACATGTTGGAGAGTCCCTGTCCCCAGAGTGTCTGAGTAACGTGGTGGATAATATGGAATGACTGGGAGGCTGGAGTGATACAGGATGCGAGACTGTCTCCACCTGTAGACTTTGACGGAGATAATCACCACTAAACAGGTGATGAAGAGGATGGAGACCACAGCCAGAGCCAGGACTAAGTAAAAAGTCAGGTTGTCATTGTACTCCTTGTCGTGTGTAGAGTCAGTGAACTCCGACAGCACTTCAGGGAAGCTGTCCGCCACCGCCACGTTCACGATGACTGTAGCTGAACGAGAGGGCTGCCCGTTGTCCTCCACTATAACAGTCAGTCTCTGTTTCACAGCATCTTTATCAGTCACCTGACGGATGGTCCTGATTTCTCCATTCTGTAAGCCCACTTCAAACAGCGCCCTGTCTGTGGCTTTCTGCAGTTTATAGGAGAGCCAGGCATTCTGTCCAGAGTCCACATCAACAGCCACCACTTTAGTCACCAGATAGCCCACATCTGCTGAACGAGGCACCATTTCAGCCACCACAGAGCCTCCAGTCTGGACCGGGTACAGAACCTGAGGAGGGTTATCGTTCTGGTCCTGGATCAGGATTTTCACTGTCACGTTGCTGCTGAGAGGAGGAGAGCCTCCATCCTGCGCTTTGACGCGGAAGTGGAAGTCTTTGATCTGCTCGTAGTCAAAAGAGCGCACTGCGTGGATGACTCCGCTGTCAGCACTAACGGACACATAGGAGGAGACCGGAACTCCGTTAACGGAGGAGTCTTCCAGTATGTAAGAAACACGAGCGTTCTGGTTCCAGTCAGCGTCTGTGGCTTTGACTGTGAATATAGAGAGACCTGGTGTGTTGTTTTCTACAATGTAGGCCTGATAGGAGCTCCTCTCAAAGACAGGCACGTTGTCATTCACATCCGAGATCTGTAAGGTGAGAGTGACGCTGCTGGAGAGGGAGGGCACTCCTTCATCAGAGCAGCTCACTGTGATGTTATACTCAGAGGCTCTCTCTCTGTCTAAGTCACTGTCTGTCACTAAACTATAGAAATCTCCAGCTGAAGACTTCATCACAAAAGGAATATCATCATTAATGGCGCACTGGACTTTACCGTTTTCACCCGAGTCTGCATCCTCTATATTAATCATCGTCACAACAGTACCAAGTTTAGCATCTTCTGATATAACGTTTGATTTAGACATGATCTGAATGTCTGGTTTATTGTCATTCACGTCAATGACGTCAATCATCACTTTACACGAGTCAACTAACCCCCCATCGTCACTTGCACGAATATTTATCTGAAAAGATCTACTTTTTTCATAATCTATATTTCCCTTTAGTCGAATTTCACCTGTTTCTGCATTTATTTCAAATAACCCACGCGCATTATCTAATATACTAGATACTGAATACGTTATTTTACCATTAGATCCTTCATCTGCATCTGCAGCAGTAACTGTCATAACCACTGATCCTACCGGTGAATTCTCTCTGACTGAAGCTTTATAAACAGGTTGTGTAAAAACTGGAGCGTTGTCATTAACATCTAAAACGGTGATTAGGATCTGCATTGTTCCCGTCATCTGCGGCTCTCCGCCATCGAGCGCAGTCAGAACCAGAGAGACGCGCTCCTGCTTTTCTCTGTCGAGAGGCTTCTCTAAAATCATTTCCACGTTTTTGGTACCATCTGCCTGATCGTGTAACCGAAGCACAAAATTATCTGTCGGTTCGAGTTTATATCTTTGCAGCCCGTTCACACCCACATCAAGGTCGACAGCGCGATCTAAAATAAATTTAGCCCCACGGACTGCGGACTCGCTGATCTTAAATTTCACGTCGCTTTTTTCGAATGAAGGTGGGTTATCATTAATATCCGTTATTTCAATAGTCACACTGTAAAACTCCATGGGGCTTTCTAATATGATCTGAAAATGTAAGGCACAAGGCGTCGTTTGCGCACAAAGCGCCTCTCTGTCTATCCTGCTCTTGATGAGGAGGACCCCTCTCTCCTTATTCAGCTCCACATATTCGTCACCTTCTCGACTAAATATCCTGGCTTTTCCCGATTTTAGTCTTTTAACATCTAAGCCAAAATCTTTAGCCATGTTACCGACAAGAGAACCTTTAGACATTTCCTCCGGAATTGAGTAGCTGACCTGTCCGTGTACTGAGGCGAAGGAGAGGACCGAAAAAAACAACAGTACTTGCCACCTCATTGTTTGTCCGACGTTATCCACACAATAAAAAAATCGTTAAATGTATCCAAGAAAGATTACAGTTCAGATATTTAGGGCTTAATCCAAACGGCAAAATATGTCCAGAGAGACAGAACGTCGAAATGAATCCAGACAGGGAGTTTAATCGGTCTCCTTCTCCCTCTAAAATAAAAAGAGAAGGGAGGTACAAAGAGGCTGCGGTGTGTCTGAGAGAAACAAGCCAACAGCGGCACTGTGAGCTCAATAAGTAAAAGTGCACCAAAAATACAGAAAATATATACACGCTAAAAATATGCTTAAAATCATAAAATATAATACCTATGATAAAGCAGAAATGTATACATTTGTGCACTGAGTATCAAAGAACATAAAAAATACTGTAAAAAGTACAATGGGCTGAGAAAATAATAATAATTTGAGACAAGAAAGAAGTAAAGCGCAGAATATGGAGTGATGTCACTGTCCGTGGTGCTGGAATGTGAGCGCAACCATTTAAAGTTAAACAAAATACGACCGAAAAATATATGATTTTCTAACCTCTAGAGGAGAGTCAGGCTCATCCAGGATGCTCTTCTCACTCTGTATCCGCTGCATGGTTCCTGTAGAACTGGGGTCCATTATCAACACGTTCTGACTAGCAGCTCTGCCGAACTTACAGTCACTCTTCCTGGAGTCAGTCGTCCTGCACACCTCGTAGTTGTACACGTGTTGGAGAGTCCCTGTCCCCAGAGTGTCTGAGTAACGTGGTGGATAATATGGAATGACTGGGAGGCTGGAGTGATACAGGATGCGAGACTGTCTCCACCTGTAGATTTTGACGGAGATAATCACCACTAAACAGGTGATGAAGAGGAAGGAGACCACAGCCAGAGCCAGGACTAAGTAAAAAGTCAGGTTGTCATTGTACTCCTTGTCGTGTGTAGAGTCAGTGAACTCCGACAGCACTTCAGGGAAGCTGTCCGCCACCGCCACGTTCACGATGACTGTAGCTGAACGAGAGGGCTGCCCGTTGTCCTCCACTATAACAGTCAGTCTCTGTTTCACAGCATCTTTATCAGTCACCTGACGGATGGTCCTGATTTCTCCATTCTGTAAGCCCACTTCAAACAGCGCCCTGTCTGTGGCTTTCTGCAGTTTATAGGAGAGCCAGGCATTCTGTCCAGAGTCCACATCAACAGCCACCACTTTAGTCACCAGATAGCCCACATCTGCTGAACGAGGCACCATTTCAGCCACCACAGAGCCTCCAGTCTGGACCGGGTACAGAACCTGAGGAGGGTTATCGTTCTGGTCCTGGATCAGGATTTTCACTGTCACGTTGCTGCTGAGAGGAGGAGAGCCTCCATCCTGCGCTTTGACGCGGAAGTGGAAGTCTTTGATCTGCTCGTAGTCAAAAGAGCGCACTGCGTGGATGACTCCACCGTCAGCACTAACGGACACATATGAGGAGACCGGAACTCCGTTAACGGAGGAGTCCTCCAGTATGTAAGAAACACGAGCGTTCTGGTTCCAGTCAGCGTCTGTGGCTTTGACTGTGAATATAGAGAGACCTGGTGTGTTGTTTTCTACAATGTAGGCCTGATAGGAGCTCCTCTCAAAGACAGGCGCGTTGTCATTCACATCCGAGATCTGTAAGGTGAGAGTGACGCTGCTGGAGAGGGAGGGCACTCCTTCATCAGAGCAGCTCACTGTGATGTTATACTCAGAGGCTCTCTCTCGGTCTAAATCACTGTCTGTCACTAAACTATAAAACTTTTCAGATGTTGATTTTAAAATAAAGTAACTATTTTCGTTAATGATGCAATGCACTTTGCCATTTTCAGATGAATCTGCATCCTCTACATTTATCATCGTCACAACGGTGTTAGGTTTTGCATCTTCTGATATCACATTTGATTTAGACATAATATGAATATCAGGTCTGTTATCATTCACGTCTAATACATCGATTATCAGTTTACAAGATCCAGTTAACCCCCCATCATCACTAGCACGAACAACAACCTGATAATTTCTGGCTTTTTCATAATCAACCCTCCCATTTAAAGTTACCTCGCCTGTCAATTTATTTATTTTAAACATTCCATGGTCTTGATCTCTGATGGCTGAGATAGAATAGGTTATTCTGCTATTAGATCCCTCATCTACATCTGTTGCAGTTACTGTCATTATAGCTGTTCCTGCAGACTCGTTTTCCTTTACAGAAGCTTTAAAAACAGGTTGTGTAAAAACAGGAGCGTTGTCATTAGCATCTAAAACATTGATCAGAATCTGCATTGTTCCCGTCATCTGCGGCTCTCCGCCGTCCACCGCCGTCAGAACCAAATGGAGGTGTTCGTTTTTCTCTCTGTCTAGCGGTGCGTTAAGAACCATCTCGACATTTTTCACACCATCTCCTTGATTATTCATTTTAAGAGAAAATATATCAGTTGGTTTTAGAACATAGGCTTTCAAATCATTTTCTCCCACATCGAGATCAGTCGCTCTGTCTAAAGTGAATATTGTGCCAATATGCGCAGACTCGCTGATGTTAAATTGTGCCTGGCTCGATCTAAATGTCGGAGAGTTGTCGTTTATATCCGTAATTTCTACGGTGATGCTGTAAAACTCCATTGGTTCTTCTAATAAAATCTGAAAATGCAAAGCGCAAGGCATCGTTTGCTCACAGAGCGCCTCTCTGTCTATCCTTTCTTTCAGCAGCAGAGAACCCCTCTCTCTGTTTAGCTCCACATAAGCTGTAGTATCTCGAGTAAAGACTCGAGTCTTGCCAGATTTCAGCCGTTTTACATCTAAACCTAAATCCTGAGCAATGTTACCAACAAAAGATCCTTTCGCCATTTCCTCTGGAATAGAATACGTAACCTGTCCTGCAGCCACTGTGCAGAGGAAGAGGACCAAAGCAAACAATAGGACTTGCCGTCTCGGTGTGGTCGACATTGCCTTCAAGTCCGCTGCAAAACAACCTTAGTCCTCGGTCATATAATATATTTAACGATCCTAGGGTCAATCAGAATGTCCTAAAGACTCGAGAGTAAAAGAAAATGCGGTGTGGATTTCTGATTCCTTGTCCGTGCATTTGCCGTTTTTGTTGAATCTCACTGTCTCGCGTCGTGCTTTAAAATGATGAGGATGGGTGGAACCACCACCCCATTAAATATAAAACGAACACATACTGGTCAACAGCGTCTCTCCGAGTTTAAAAGCTAAACTGCAACATCAGTGTTACAAATGAAAAAAAAAAAACTATCACTGAACGTGACGAAACGCTTACAGTATTTATAGGATTATTAAAAATACACAGAAAAAAATAAGGGTGGATATAACAAGAGCTGAAGAAGGTTATGTTGCCCACAAATAAATTAAAATAAAATATAACAAAATTATTTTATGTAAAATGTTATAAAAAATTAGCAATACATTTTGAATTTAGAAAATTGTTTAGGTTTGGGAAAAAAACTTAAGTGCAATTAAATTGTTTCGAAACAAGGATTAAAGTAAAACAATAATTTTTCATGACGAAATAGAGCTAAGACCACAAATCTGTCAATTTAATGTTGGACTTAATGGTCTCTGTCCAGGGTCCTGATCAGGGAAAACTACAGCGAAGGTGGGCTTCAAAAATGAAAACGGACAGTATTAAACAAAAATAGGATAAAATACCTTCAAGCTACCTAAAAAAACTAACCTCTAGAGGAGAGTCAGGTTCATCCAGGATGCTCTTCTCACTCTGTATCCGCTGCATGGTTCCTGTAGAACTGGGGTCCATTATCAACACGTTCTGACTTGCAGCTCTGCCGAACTTACAGTCACTCTTCCTGGAGTCAGTCGTCCTGCACACCTCGTAGTTGTACACATGTTGGAGAGTCCCTGTCCCCAGAGTGTCTGAGTAACGTGGTGGATAATATGGAATGACTGGGAGGCTGGAGTGATACAGGATGCGAGACTGTCTCCACCTGTAGACTTTGACGGAGATAATCACCACTAAACAGGTGATGAAGAGGAAGGAGACCACAGCTAGAGCCAGGACTAAGTAAAAAGTCAGGTTGTCATTGTACTCCTTGTCGTGTGTAGAGTCAGTGAACTCCGACAGCACTTCAGGGAAGCTGTCCGCCACCGCCACGTTCACGATGACTGTAGCTGAACGAGAGGGCTGCCCGTTGTCCTCCACTATAACAGTCAGTCTCTGTTTCACAGCATCTTTATCAGTCACCTGACGGATGGTCCTGATTTCTCCATTCTGTAAGCCCACTTCAAACAGCGCCCTGTCTGTGGCTTTCTGCAGTTTATAGGAGAGCCAGGCATTCTGTCCAGAGTCCACATCAACAGCCACCACTTTAGTCACCAGATAGCCCACATCTGCTGAACGAGGCACCATTTCAGCCACCACAGAGCCTCCAGTCTGGACCGGGTACAGAACCTGAGGAGGGTTATCGTTCTGGTCCTGGATCAGGATTTTCACTGTCACGTTGCTGCTGAGAGGAGGAGAGCCTCCATCCTGCGCTTTGACGCGGAAGTGGAAGTCTTTGATCTGCTCGTAGTCAAAAGAGCGCACTGCGTGGATGACTCCGCTGTCAGCACTAACGGACACATAGGAGGAGACCGGAACTCCGTTAACGGAGGAGTCCTCCAGTATGTAAGAAACACGAGCGTTCTGGTTCCAGTCAGCGTCTGTGGCTTTGACTGTGAATATAGAGAGACCTGGTGTGTTGTTTTCTACAATGTAGGCCTGATAGGAGCTCCTCTCAAAGACAGGCGCGTTGTCATTCACATCTGAGATCTGTAAGGTGAGAGTGATGCTGCTGGAGAGGGAGGGCACTCCTTCATCAGAGCAGCTCACTGTGATGTTATACTCAGAGGCTCTCTCTCGGTCTAAGTCACTGTCTGTCACTAAACTATAGAAATTATTTGACGTCGACTTCAGTAAAAAAGGAATATTATCACTTATGAAACACTGAACTTTACCATTTTCACCTGAGTCTGGATCTTGAACATTAATCATCGTAACGACTGTGTTAATTTCTGCATCCTCTGAAATAATAGCTGATTTAGACATTATTTTAATAGTTGGCTCGTTGTCATTTTTATCCACAACATCAACGATCACTTTACAGGAATCAGATAGTCCTCCATTGTCTCTAGCGCGCACATTAATCTGAAAATGTTTTTTCTTTTCATAATCCAACCCACCGATCAGTCTCACCTCACCGCTTTCCTCATTTACCTCAAACATCTGCCTCACATCATCTAAAGTATTAGTGATAGAATATGTTATTTTACCGTTTAAACCGTCATCAGCATCCGTCGCGCTCACTGAGGTCACTATGGTGCCTTTAGCAGAATTCTCAGTGACAGTTCCTTTGTAAACCGGCTGCGTGAAAACAGGTGCATTATCATTAGCATCTAATACAGTGATGAGAATCTGCATTGTTCCGGACATCTGAGGCTCTCCTCCATCTACAGCCGTCAGAACCAACGACATGAGCTCATTTTTCTCTCTGTCTAGAGGCTTATGTAAGACCATTTCCACGTTCTTTGTTCCGTCAGCCTGGTTGTGCAGTTTAAGTAAAAAATGATCACTCGGTTTTAGGACGTATGTCTGGAGACTGTTCGAGCCTACATCTAAATCCGCGGCTCTTTCTAAATCAAATTTTGCTCCGACAATTGTGGACTCGCTAATGACGAATTTAATTTCGCTCTTTTCAAAATTTGGGGCGTTGTCGTTAATATCTGTGATTTCTACAGTCACACTGTAAAACTCCATCGGGTTCTCCAGCACTATCTGGAAATGCAGAGCGCACGGCGTCGTTTCACCGCACAGAGCCTCTCTGTCTATTCTCTCTTTGACGAGGAGGAGCCCTCTCTCGGTGCTCAGCTCGATGAATTCCCTGCTATCACCGGAGTAAACACGACCGTTTCCCGACCTCAAACGTTTCACATCCAAGCCTAAATCCTGAGCTATGTTACCGACTAGCGAGCCGGTCGGCATTTCCTCAGGAACAGAGTAAGTGACCTGTCCGAGGACCGGACTAAAGTGCAAAATGGAAAGAAACAACAGTACTTGCCGTCTCATTGTTTGAGAAAATGCCGGATTATGAAAAATAAAAACAATTAAAAATCCACCAGAACTTTGAAAACCTCTTTGATCAGAATACAGTAAGACAGAATCCTCAACCTTGAAGTAAAAATAAGAATGTGCGTAGTCCAAACGAATATAAGCTCCGCAAACGAAGGTAAAGCTGTCGACGCCTTCCCTTTTTGTCTGATACATCGAGGAGTGTCTGCTGATAATATACTGCAACTAAACCTAGAAGGCAACAGCGTCCCTCTGAGTTCAGATAGAAAAACTGCACACAATGTGTTGATATTAGGTAAAATAAGATAAAAACGACTACAAGTAATAATGAAAAAGCTACACAAACTAGGTAGGAATGTTTGAATAAAAATATAGAAGAAAAAACTTAGGAAGGATTATCTTTATGAAAGAGAACGGGTTAAATAAGCATTTGCTCTCCATGGTGCTGAAAAAAGACAATGTTGTCAGAAAACATGTTTTTTAAACTAATCTTAAAGAAACAGAAAGAAATAAATTTTTTTGCTTAAACAGCAGAAAAAAAAAACCCCAAACAATGTAATGAAAATATGTCAAAACACTAATGAAACGTGTTCAACGTATTGTTTTGTTAGTATTTTAACATTCTAACCTCTAGAGGAGAGTCAGGCTCATCCAGGATGCTCTTCTCACTCTGTATCCGCTGCATGGTTCCTGTAGAACTGGGGTCCATTATCAACACGTTCTGACTAGCAGCTCTGCCGAACTTACAGTCACTCTTCCTGGAGTCAGTCGTCCTGCACACCTCGTAGTTGTACACATGTTGGAGAGTCCCTGTCCCCAGAGTGTCTGAGTAACGTGGTGGATAATATGGAATGACTGGGAGGCTGGAGTGATACAGGATGCGAGACTGTCTCCACCTGTAGACTTTGACGGAGATAATCACCACTAAACAGGTGATGAAGAGGAAGGAGACCACAGCCAGAGCCAGGACTAAGTAAAAAGTCAGGTTGTCATTGTACTCCTTGTCGTGTGTAGAGTCAGTGAACTCCGACAGCACTTCAGGGAAGCTGTCCGCCACCGCCACGTTCACGATGACTGTAGCTGAACGAGAGGGCTGCCCGTTGTCCTCCACTATAACAGTCAGTCTCTGTTTCACAGCATCTTTATCAGTCACCTGACGGATGGTCCTGATTTCTCCATTCTGTAAGCCCACTTCAAACAGCGCCCTGTCTGTGGCTTTCTGCAGTTTATAGGAGAGCCAGGCATTCTGTCCAGAGTCCACATCAACAGCCACCACTTTAGTCACCAGATAGCCCACATCTGCTGAACGAGGCACCATTTCAGCCACCACAGAGCCTCCAGTCTGGACCGGGTACAGAACCTGAGGAGGGTTATCGTTCTGATCCTGGATCAGGATTTTGACTGTCACGTTGCTGCTGAGAGGAGGAGAGCCTCCATCCTGCGCTTTGACGCGGAAGTGGAAGTCTTTGATCTGCTCGTAGTCAAAAGAGCGCACTGCGTGGATGACTCCGCTGTCAGCACTAACGGACACATAGGAGGAGACCGGAACTCCGTTAATGGAGGAGTCCTCCAGTATGTAAGAAACACGAGCGTTCTGGTTCCAGTCAGCGTCTGTGGCTTTGACTGTGAATATAGAGAGACCTGGTGTGTTGTTTTCTACAATGTAGGCCTGATAGGAGCTCCTCTCAAAGACAGGCGCGTTGTCATTCACATCCGAGATCTGTAAGGTGAGAGTGACGCTGCTGGAGAGGGAGGGCACTCCTTCATCAGAGCAGCTCACTGTGATGTTATACTCAGAGGCTCTCTCTCGGTCTAAATCACTGTCTGTTAGTAAACTATAAAGGTTACTGGACGTAGAAATAATTGTAAACGGTGAATTCTTATTTATAGCACATCGAACTTTACCATTCTCCTCAGAATCTGGATCATTCACACTCATCACTGCTACCACTGTGTTTGATTTGGAGTCTTCTCCTATTGAATTTGATGATGAGATCATATTTATAACAGGACTGTTATCATTAATGTCACCTACTTCAACAATAACTTTACTAGAATCAGACAGTCCTCCTCGGTCCACTGCCTCCACATCAATCTCATATTTTTTGGCTTTTTCAAAATCAACAGGACCATTTAAAATTAGTTCACCCTCTTCAGAAATGTGGAATAATTTTGAAATAGATCTCATGCTGTTTCCTATTATGTAGCTCACTTCACCGTTAGAGCCTTTGTCTGCATCGGATGCACTCACCCTGGTAATAAGTGTTCCTTTTACTGAGTTTTCTTTAACAGAAGCTTTATAAACGTGCTGTGTAAAAACAGGAGCGTTATCATTAACATCTAATACTGTGATATGAATCTGCATCGTTCCTGACCTCCGCGGCTCTCCTCCATCTACAGCCGTTAGTAACAAAGAAACAAATTCCTGTTTTTCTCTGTCTAGAGGTTTTTGTAAAATCATCTCAGCCTTCTTTCCGCCGTCGGACTGGCTGTGGATTTTAAGGATAAAATTATCATTAGGCTTCAGCGTATAGCTCTGTAGACCGTTCACACCGATGTCTGGATCGATGGCTTTTTCGAGCATGAATTTAGAGCCGACGACTGCAGACTCGCTGATTTCAAACCTCCTTTCTTCTTTTTCAAATATAGGAGCGTTGTCATTAATATCAGTGATTTCTATGGTAACAGAAAATATTTCTATTGGGTTTTCTAAAGCGATCTGAAAATGTAAAGCACAAGGCGTTGTCTGTCCACAAAGAGCTTCTCGGTCTATTTTTTCCTTCACAGAGAGGAGTCCTTTTTCCTTGTTCAGCTGAACGTACTCCGCGTTGTCCCCCGTGTGGATGCGAGCTCTACCAGACTGCAATCGTTTCAAATCCAACCCCAAATCCTGAGCTATGTTACCGATCAACGAGCCTTTGGTCATTTCCTCCGGGATGGAGTAGCTGACCTGCGAGAGAACCGAATGAAAAGCGAGGACCGACAAAAACAGCAGGACTACTTGCCGTTTCATTGTTGCATCGGCCGCTTCCGTCGAAGAAAATGTCTTACTCTCCCTTTGTTTCACTCAGCAGAAAAAAAAAATCAAATATACGATGAAGAAATGTCCCGTTAGGCCGGCCATCAACAAAATCAAAGAAAATCCACCCTGGTGGGTTCCTGACCAAATTTTAATCCGCGGTTATCCTCAGCAGTCCGTCAGCACTATGAGACAACAAGGAGTGTTCCTCTGGTATAAATAAGAGTGTAAAAAGCACGACGATGGTCAACAGCGTCCCACTGAGTTCAAAATATGAAACTGCAAAAAAAATAAAAAGAATAAAGCAGAAAAGGAAATATAATAATCCCTTTTAGAACATGACAAGTAAAAACTACAAACGAAGAAACCATTTATGTTTGAAAAAGTTAAGAATGTTAACTTATAACAAAAGTTCAGATATAAATAAAAATGTGTTTTTGAAGCTGATCTTTAGTACACTGAAAATAAATTGGATTTAAAAATTTTTAAATCAAACAAACAAATACGTCAAACGGCTGGAAGTTGCGCTATCCATGGTGCTGAAATGTAAGGACCAACAAAAGAGAATTATAAAAATTTCTGAGTTTATGAGAATCTTAATATTCTAACCTCTAGAAGAGAGTCAGGCTCGTCCAGGATGCTCTTCTCACTCTGTATCCGCTGCATGGTTCCTGTAGAACTGGGGTCCATTATCAACACGTTCTGACTAGCAGCTCTGCCGAACTTACAGTCACTCTTCCTGGAGTCAGTCGTCCTGCACACCTCGTAGTTGTACACATGTTGGAGAGTCCCTGTCCCCAGAGTGTCTGAGTAACGTGGTGGATAATATGGAATGACTGGGAGGCTGGAGTGATACAGGATGCGAGACTGTCTCCACCTGTAGACTTTGACGGAGATAATCACCACTAAACAGGTGATGAAGAGGAAGGAGACCACAGCCAGAGCCAGGACTAAGTAAAAAGTCAGGTTGTCATTGTACTCCTTGTCGTGTGTAGAGTCAGTGAACTCCGACAGCACTTCAGGGAAGCTGTCCGCCACCGCCACGTTCACGATGACTGTAGCTGAACGAGAGGGCTGCCCGTTGTCCTCCACTATAACAGTCAGTCTCTGTTTCACAGCATCTTTATCAGTCACCTGACGGATGGTCCTGATTTCTCCATTCTGTAAGCCCACTTCAAACAGCGCCCTGTCTGTGGCTTTCTGCAGTTTATAGGAGAGCCAGGCATTCTGTCCAGAGTCCACATCAACAGCCACCACTTTAGTCACCAGATAGCCCACATCTGCTGAACGAGGCACCATTTCAGCCACCACAGAGCCTCCAGTCTGGACCGGGTACAGAACCTGAGGAGGGTTATCGTTCTGGTCCTGGATCAGGATTTTCACTGTCACGTTGCTGCTGAGAGGAGGAGAGCCTCCATCCTGCGCTTTGACGCGGAAGTGGAAGTCTTTGATCTGCTCGTAGTCAAAAGAGCGCACTGCGTGGATGACTCCGCTGTCAGCACTAACGGACACATAGGAGGAGACCGGAACTCCGTTAACGGAGGAGTCCTCCAGTATGTAAGAAACACGAGCGTTCTGGTTCCAGTCAGCGTCTGTGGCTTTGACTGTGAATATAGAGAGACCTGGTGTGTTGTTTTCTACAATGTAGGCCTGATAGGAGCTCCTCTCAAAGACAGGCGCGTTGTCATTCACATCCGAGATCTGTAAGGTGAGAGTGACGCTGCTGGAGAGGGAGGGCACTCCTTCATCAGAGCAGCTCACTGTGATGTTATAATGGGCGTTGACTTCTCTGTCTAAAGCTACTTCTGTTACTAAACTATAAAATCCGCTCATTGCGTTTTGTATTTTAAAAGGAATATCCTCGTTAATTTTACATTTTACTTCGCCATTTCTCTCAGAGTCGGGGTCATTCACGCTCAGCATAGCTATCACAGTATTCTCAGGAGCATCTTCTAAAATAAATTCTGATTTAGAGAGTATTTTTATCTGAGGGCTGTTGTCATTTACGTCAATGATATCAATTAGAATCTTACTAGAATCAGAAAGCCCTCCGTTATCTGTTGCCTCGATATTTATCTGTAAGAGTTTTGCTTTTTCATAGTCTATTTCACCGGTCAGGGTGAACGCTCCTGTTTTTTTATCAATCTTAAACACGTCGGTTAAACGCTGCCTGCTGTTAGAGATTGAATAGGATATTTCTCCATTTGAGCCTCCATCTTTATCTGACGCACTAACAGTAATCACGCTTGTTCCTCTCGGAGAATTCTCCCTTAATGTCGCCTTGTAGACGGATTTAGAGAAAACGGGAGCATTATCGTTTGCATCTAAAACGTTAATAATTATGTGCATCGTTCCTGACATCCGCGGCTGTCCGCCGTCCACAGCAGTCAGTGACAAAGATATTTGTCTCTCCTGCTCACGATCTAAAGGCTTTTGCAAAACCATTTCTACTTTTTTACTTCCATCCGCTTCAGTTTCAAATTTCAAAACAAAATTATCAGTTGGCTTTAGTGAATAGCTCTGAAGACCATTCGTTCCAATATCTGCATCCACAGCTTTCTCTAGAACGAATTTAGACCCGACAATGGCCGACTCACTGATCTCAAAACGCTTCTCACTCGATGTAAAACTGGGAGCATTGTCGTTAATGTCCGTGATCTCGACTGTTATTCGAAATAACTCCATCGGATTTTCCAGAATCATCTGTAAATGTAAGGCGCAAGGCGTCGTTTCCCCGCAGAGCGTCTCTCTGTCTATTCTCTCCTTGATGAGGAGGACACCTCGGTCTCTGTTCAGCTCGATGAAATCGGCACTGTCTCCCGAATGAAGGCGAGCTTTGCCCAGTTTGAGCCTTTTCACGTCTAAGCCTAAATCCTGAGCCACATTACAGACTAAGGAATCCTTTTCCATCTCCTCAGGAACAGAGTAGCTGACCTGCCCGCAGACCGTGGTGACACACAGAAGGAGGAGGAACAATAGTACTTGCCGTCTCATTGTGTCCTAGAAATATTCCAAATAGTAATCCACAAGCAGATTGATAAAAATGTCCACGTTTCTCAAAAATATTCGTTAAAAGAAAAAAGAAGCTTTACATCAGTGAGAGCAGACATCACTTTAACCGAGAGCAGGCGGTTTGTTCAGTTTTATTGTCTACCAGATCACATCTAAAGGGGAGGAACATGAGCGAATTACTGTCTAAGACTGCCACACACTGGCCAATAGGGTGTCTTTCCGCTCAGCACACTAGAAAAGGGTAAAATAACAGCAAGAATACAAACGATGAAATATGTGGTTGGGAATATATTATTATTATTATTATTATTATTATTATTAACAATAGTAAAAAGGTGACCTTTAAAGGGAGTGTTTCAGCTGAAGTTGGTGAGATGTTGATCTAAATAAAAGGGAGTAGTGCTTCAAAAATGAATTCAACTGTTAGAAAAACAATCTGAGTAAAAAAAAAAAGAATAAATAAATAAAACGACTTATGCAGGTTTCGAAAGCAAACAAAATAAACATTTGTGAATACACAAATAATCTATTTTTTAAATGGATTTGTATAGCACAAAAACATGTCACAGACTTGAACAAACTATGAAAAATATTTTTTTAGTATTCAGTGTCATTATGGAAGTCTAACCTCTAGAGGAGAGTCAGGCTCGTCCAGGATGCTCTTCTCACTCTGTATCCGCTGCATGGTTCCTGTAGAACTGGGGTCCATTATCAACACGTTCTGACTAGCAGCTCTGCCGAACTTACAGTCACTCTTCCTGGAGTCAGTCGTCCTGCACACCTCGTAGTTGTACACGTGTTGGAGAGTCCCTGTCCCCAGAGTGTCTGAGTAACGTGGTGGATAATATGGAATGACTGGGAGGCTGGAGTGATACAGGATGCGAGACTGTCTCCACCTGTAGACTTTGATGGAGATAATCACCACTAAACAGGTGATGAAGAGGAAGGAGACCACAGCCAGAGCCAGGACTAAGTAAAAAGTCAGGTTGTCATTGTACTCCTTGTCGTGTGTAGAGTCAGTGAACTCCGACAGCACTTCAGGGAAGCTGTCCGCCACCGCCACGTTCACGATGACTGTAGCTGAACGAGAGGGCTGCCCGTTGTCCTCCACTATAACAGTCAGTCTCTGTTTCACAGCATCTTTATCAGTCACCTGACGGATGGTCCTGATTTCTCCATTCTGTAAGCCCACTTCAAACAGCGCCCTGTCTGTGGCTTTCTGCAGTTTATAGGAGAGCCAGGCATTCTGTCCAGAGTCCACATCAACAGCCACCACTTTAGTCACCAGATAGCCCACATCTGCTGAACGAGGCACCATTTCAGCCACCACAGAGCCTCCAGTCTGGACCGGGTACAGAACCTGAGGAGGGTTATCGTTCTGGTCCAGGATCAGGATTTTCACTGTCACGTTGCTGCTGAGAGGAGGAGAGCCTCCATCCTGCGCTTTGACGCGGAAGTGGAAGTCTTTGATCTGCTCGTAGTCAAAAGAGCGCACTGCGTGGATGACTCCGCTGTCAGCACTAACAGACACATAGGAGGAGACCGGAACTCCGTTAACGGAGGAGTCCTCCAGTATGTAAGAAACACGAGCATTCTGGTTCCAGTCAGCGTCTGTGGCTTTGACTGTGAATATAGAGAGACCTGGTGTGTTGTTTTCTACAATGTAGGCCTGATAGGAGCTCCTCTCAAAGACAGGTGCGTTGTCATTCACATCTGAGATCTGTAAGGTGAGAGTGACGCTGCTGGAGAGGGAGGGCACTCCTTCATCAGAGCAGCTCACTGTGATGTTATACTCTGAGGCTCTCTCCCTGTCTAAATCACTGTCTGTCACTAAGGTATAAAAGTCATTTGAAGATGTTTTTACAATAAACGGTATGTTGTCATTTATTCTGCAGCTCACTCGTCCATTGTTAATAGAATCTGGGTCAAGGACACTGAACATTACAACAACTGTCTGATATGGTGAATTTTCTGGAATAGAATCAGATTTTGACAACACACTGATGACAGGATTATTATCATTAACGTCAATGACATCAACTATGACCTTACTGGAATCAGAAAGACCACCACTGTCTTTAGCTTTAATGTCTATTTGATAAGATCTTGCTTTTTCAAAATCAACCTCACCCAATAAAATTATTTCACCATTTTGATTCAGTTTAAATATATCAGACACACTATCAATAGTAGAGGACACTGAATAAGTTATTTCTCCATTTTTTCCTATGTCTGCATCAGATGCACTCACTTTAGTCAGTATGGTTCCTTTCTGTGAATTTTCCTCTATGGCTGCCTTGTAAACCGACTGCATAAAAACAGGAGCGTTGTCATTTGCATCAAGTACAGTCACATAAATCTTTACAGTTCCAGACATCTGAGGTTCTCCACCATCCACAGCTTTCAACACTAAAGATATCTGCTCCTCTTTCTCTCTGTCTAAGGACTTGTGTATAACCATTTCAACTTTCTTATTTCCATCGGGTTGATTTTCTATTTTTAGCACAAAATTATCTGTAGGTTTGAGGCTATAATTTTTCAAACCGTTTATCCCGATATCTAAATCAACAGCTTTCTCCAAGACAAATTTAGACCCAATAACTGCAGATTCGCTGATTTCAAAGCGTTGCTCATCGTTTTTAAAAGTGGGACTGTTGTCGTTGATGTCGATTATTTCAATTGTTACTCTAAACAGCTCCATTGGGTTTTCCAGAATGACCTGTAAATGTAACGCACAAGGCGTCGTCTGCCTGCAGAGCGCCTCTCTGTCGATCCTTTCTTTCACCAGGAGGACTCCTCTTTCTCTGCTCAGCTCGATGTATTCCGCACTGTCACCCGTAAAGATGCGGGCTTTACCAGATTTTAATCTTTTCACATCTAAATTTAGATCTCTTGCTAAGTTCCCGACTACAGAACCCTTAACCATCTCCTCTGGAATGGAGTAGCTGACGTGACCGGCAGCTGGAGCAACGAAGGAGAGCAGAACGAGAAGCAGTACTTGCCGTGCCATTGTTCTATCCGCGGTAAACACTCCGTCAGAAAAGCTGGTAAAAGTCTGGTATCTCCAAAAGAAGAAAAATTTCCCACAAGAAAAACAATAAAAAGACCAAATCCTTAATTTCCAGAAGTGAAGAGGAGGAATGTGAGCGTTAAACGTGAAAACCTACAGAACGACGGAGCGCCGAAGCAGCTCTGCGTCCTCTCCTTTCTTTCTCTAAAATCAGGGAGGATCTGCTTTAAATCCTGTTCATATCTGCAACAAATTGACCAACAGCGGCCCGTGGAGTTGAAAGAACATAACTACAAGAGCTGAACATTTAAAATCAATGTAATGCTGCTCAAGGTTGATTTAAAACGAAATATTAAACTATTCAATATACTGTGTTGATTTGCGTCAAAAGGGCAAGGACTGATGACTAATATTCTAATGATATGAAAACTACACAGCAAAGAAACCAAAACCGTTTTGGAGAAAAAAGAGAAAAAGGAGGCTATATGGTTTGTTTCTGTCCAAGGTGCTGATTTTTTAAATTTCACAAAATCGAGCATTTTTCAAATGCACAAAACTTTGGGAAGAAATCGGTTTAAAAATAACTGAAAGAATTAGAAGGTATCAAAAAACGTTCAAAATTATATTTGGGTTTAACGAAATTGCTTAGAAAAAGAAGTATAAATAGCGAGTCAAAAACCTTTATACCCGGAAACGTTATTTTGCTATCCGAGGTGCTGAAATCAATTGAGAAAAATAATTAACACCTAAATGAACAAAACAACTAAAACAGCAACGAATGTTTAAAAATATGTTAAAAATATAACAAATTAAACAAAAAAGTTATTTCACAAAGATGTGTTTAAATGTTTAAAATGAACTGCAAATGCAGTAAGAGGTATTGTAATGCGTAAAATGCAAAAGCACTGATTGGTTGCTGTTTGACATAAGGCGCTGTCCATGGTATTGAATAATTTACTGACTGTATTCAGGCAGACACTTTACCTTCACTACTAAATAAGACAAATAAACAAACAAACAAACAAAAAAACAGACCCCAGCAGTTGTTACCAAAATATTCTCAACTAACCTCTAGAGGAGAGTCAGGCTCATCCAGGATGCTCTTCTCACTCTGTATCCGCTGCATGGTTCCTGTAGAACTGGGGTCCATTATCAACACGTTCTGACTAGCAGCTCTGCCGAACTTACAGTCACTCTTCCTGGAGTCAGTCGTCCTGCACACCTCGTAGTTGTACACATGTTGGAGAGTCCCTGTCCCCAGAGTGTCTGAGTAACGTGGTGGATAATATGGAATGACTGGGAGGCTGGAGTGATACAGGATGCGAGACTGTCTCCACCTGTAGACTTTGACGGAGATAATCACCACTAAACAGGTGATGAAGAGGAAGGAGACCACAGCCAGAGCCAGGACTAAGTAAAAAGTCAGGTTGTCATTGTACTCCTTGTCGTGTGTAGAGTCAGTGAACTCCGACAGCACTTCAGGGAAGCTGTCCGCCACCGCCACGTTCACGATGACTGTAGCTGAACGAGAGGGCTGCCCGTTGTCCTCCACTATAACAGTCAGTCTCTGTTTCACAGCATCTTTATCAGTCACCTGACGGATGGTCCTGATTTCTCCATTCTGGAAGCCCACTTCAAACAGCGCCCTGTCTGTGGCTTTCTGCAGTTTATAGGAGAGCCAGGCATTCTGTCCAGAGTCCACATCAACAGCCACCACTTTAGTCACCAGATAGCCCACATCTGCTGAACGAGGCACCATTTCAGCCACCACAGAGCCTCCAGTCTGGACCGGGTACAGAACCTGAGGAGGGTTATCGTTCTGGTCCTGGATCAGGATTTTCACTGTCACGTTGCTGCTGAGAGGAGGAGAGCCTCCATCCTGTGCTTTGATGCGGAAGTGGAAGTCTTTGATCTGCTCATAGTCAAAAGAGCGCACTGCATGGATGACTCCGCTGTCAGCACTAATGGACACATAGGAGGAGACCGGAACTCCGTTAACGGAGGAGTCCTCCAGTATGTAAGAAACACGAGCGTTCTGGTTCCAGTCAGCGTCTGTGGCTTTGACTGTGAATATAGAGAGACCTGGTGTGTTGTTTTCTACAATGTAGGCCTGATAGGAGCTCCTCTCAAAGACAGGCGCGTTGTCATTCACATCTGAGATCTGTAAGGTGAGAGTGACGCTGCTGGAGAGGGAGGGCACTCCTTCATCAGAGCAGCTCACTGTGATGTTATACTCAGAGGCTCTCTCTCGGTCTAAATCACTGTCTGTCACTAAACTATAGAAATTATTTGTGGATGATTTCAAAATAAATGGAACATTTTCGTTTACAAAACATTTTATGTTCCCATTCTCTCCAGAGTCTCTGTCCTCAACATTTATCATTGTAACAACTGTATTTATCTCAGAATCCTCTGATATAATATTTGATTTTGACATTATATTAATTTCAGGCTTATTATCATTCACATCTATTACATCAATATTTATTTTACATGAATCAGTTAGTCCTCCATCGTCAGTTGCACCTATATTGATTTGAAAATGCTTATTTTTTTCGAAGTCAATATTTCCTGTAATGAATATTTCACCATTTTCTGAGTTAACAGAAAACATCTGCCCTATATTTCCTTGAGTGTTAGTAATTGAATATGTAATTTTACTGTTAGAACCTTCATCTGCATCCGAGGCTGTAACTGTAGCAACAACTGTTCCTTTAGGTGAATTCTCAGTAACTGTAGCTTTGTATGTTTGCTGCGTAAAAACAGGAGCATTATCATTAACGTCTAAGACTGTAATAACAATCTGCATCGTTCCTGACATCTGCGGCTCTCCTCCATCTACAGCCGTTAACACCAGATTGATCTGCTCCTGTTTCTCTCTGTCTAAAGGCTTCTGTAAAACCATCTCCACGTTTTTATTTCCAGCAGCGTTGTTGTGCAGTCTTAAAGCAAAATTGTTTGCCGGTTTTAACTCGTACTTCTGAACCCCATTGATTCCAACATCATGATCCACCGCCCTCTCTAAGACAAATTTTGCTCCAGTCACGGCAGATTCGCTAATTTTAAAGCTGATCTCACCTTTTTGAAACGTCGGTGCGTTATCATTAATATCCGTGATCTGGACTGTAACTGTGTAAAATTCCATAGGATTCTCTAAAATGATCTGAAAATCCAAAGCACAAAGAACCGTCTCCGCGCACAGCGCCTCTCTGTCGATCCTCTCCTTGACGAGGAGGACTCCTCTCTCTCTGTTCAGCTCGACGTACTCCCCGCTATTCCTGCTATATATTTTACCCTTACCGGAAACCAAACGTTTAATCTCCAAACCTAAATCCTGCGCTATGTTCCCAACAACAGATCCTTTAGACATTTCCTCAGGAATAGAATAGCTGGCCTGCCCGATCGCCGAGTCGAAGGAAAAGAGAAAGATGAATAACAGCAGGCCTACTTGCCGACTCATTGTTCCGTCTGATTTCTCCATTTTCAGTTTCCAATCTTTTCCGCAAAAAAATACATATAAAAATCCATCCACAGTGTCTGG
The DNA here is from genome assembly GCA_006937965.1 of Callopanchax toddi. NCBI lineage: Eukaryota > Metazoa > Chordata > Actinopteri > Cyprinodontiformes > Nothobranchiidae > Callopanchax > Callopanchax toddi. The sequence goes on from SSNR01000176.1 coordinate 1,359,870, forward strand.
AAACCACGTTCACATACAACAAAGATTTAGCTGATGAAAATCTTAATTGTTCTCCTCCATCAAAGCAATCTGATCGTCGACCGTCGTGTTCCCTTTTCGTTATGAGGAAATAATGTGGGTGGTGGAACTAAATACAAGTATTCTACCATCAACACGCTGGTCAACAGCGGCCCTTGGAGTCCAAAGTAGAAAACTACAGAATATATAATAGGTTCAGAAATATTGAGTTACTTTGTTATTATTTAAAACAAAACAGATTCACACGAAAAGATTGTGATAATTTTCAATAGCCAAAATATTATGTGACTAAATGTATTAAATGTATTATCAATATGTGAAACGGAAAAAATTGATACACACACACAAACACACACACGAACATGGTTATACAAGTTGACAAACAAGACTTAGTTTCATCGCCAACTAGGAGGGGGTGAAGTTTGCTTAGGATGAAAAAAAATGCTTCATTATGTAACTTTAGTTTTTAAACTATACTGACATCCACCAAGGAAAAGCAGGAGGAAAAATGGATTGTTCATATCAACTTTCAGGTTCAAAAATCTACAAACGCCTACCACTACAGTTGCTGACCATGGTCCTGAAATAAAAAAATAACTATACACATGCAATCAATTTTAAATTACAATCTATTGTTTCCTTCTTAATATAGTCAGCATGGCCAACTTTTGTAGCCTATATACCAGCTCTGTTATTATTATGTTCTTAAACGAGTATCATTTTTTTCTGCTTTGAAATAAAAAAATAAAAAAATATGTATTAAACCTAAAACAAAAAATAATAAAACAAAATATATATATAAAAGCAATTCATGTCAAATAAAAATCTGAGAATCATGATCAATTTTGCTTACGTTTTTAAAAAAAAATATATACATGTGATTCAGATGTGCTTTTATTAAAAAGTTCTAACCTCTAGAGGAGAGTCAGGCTCATCCAGGATGCTCTTCTCACTCTGTATCCGCTGCATGGTTCCTGTAGAACTGGGGTCCATTATCAACACGTTCTGATTAGCAGCTCTGCCGAACTTACAGTCACTCTTCCTGGAGTCAGTCGTCCTGCACACCTCGTAGTTGTACACATGTTGGAGAGTCCCTGTCCCCAGAGTGTCTGAGTAACGTGGTGGATAATATGGAATGACTGGGAGGCTGGAGTGATACAGGATGCGAGACTGTCTCCATCTGTAGATTTTGACGGAGATAATCACCACTAAACAGGTGATGAAGAGGAAGGAGACCACAGCCAGAGCCAGGACTAAGTAAAAAGTCAGGTTGTCATTGTACTCCTTGTCATGTGTAGAGTCAGTGAACTCCGACAGCACTTCAGGGAAGCTGTCCGCCACCGCCACGTTCACGATGACTGTAGCTGAACGAGAGGGCTGCCCGTTGTCCTCCACTATAACAGTCAGTCTCTGTTTC
>SSNR01000177.1:646-11438 GCA_006937965.1 Callopanchax toddi
AGTGTAACCGAAACTCCTCCTCTATCCTCTGATTGGGAGAGAAACGCAATATGGGTGGGAAAGCGGGGGAAGAGTGTTGAGTCATGAGGGGTGGGTCACCATGCCAGGGTGATGAATCACTGTTTCTTAAGGGGTGGGTGGTTCCTGCAGGGAGATTCACGCCCCTGGAGGGGTGGGGCTCCGCACATCAAAAATTTTTTGACATTTAGTTTTTGGGGGTCAAGCAGTTCCCATGGGGCGGGGGTCAGAACAAAAGGTTTCGCACCATCCATCAAATTTTGACATTTAGTTTTTGGGGGTCAAGAGGTCACCGGTTTCAAACAATAGAGGTCAAGGGGGCGTGGCTGGAGGTCACGAACAATAGGATGTCAAACAATAGAGGTCAAAGGTCACCATCCATCAAATTTTGACATTTACTGGTCCTTCTTACTCTCTCAAGTATCTCGGGGTCTTGTTCACGAGTGAGGGAAGGAGGGAGCGGGAGATCGACAGGCGGATTGGGGCAGCGTCTGCAGTGATGCGGACGCTGAACCGGTCTGTTGTGGTGAAGAGAGAGCTGAGCCAGAAAGCAAGGCTCTCGATTTACCGGTCGGTCTACGTCCCAATCCTCACCTATGGTCATGAGCTTTGGGTAGTGACCAAAAGAACGAGATCGCGGATACAAGCGGCTGAAATGAGTTTTCTCCGCAGGGTGGCCGGGCTCAGCCTTAGGGATAGGGTAAGAAGCTCGGACATCCGGGAGAGACTCGGAGTAGAGTCGCTGCTCCTCCATATCGAAAGGAGCCAGTTGAGGTGGTTCGGGCATCTGGTAAGGATGCCTCCTGGACGCCTCCCTCGGGAGGTGTTCTGGGCATGTCCTGCCGGCAGGAGGCCCCCAGGTCGACCCAGGACAGGCTGGAGGAAATACATCTTCAGTTTGGCCTGGGAACGCCTGGGCGTCCCAGCTGAGGAGCTGGTGGACTTGGCCGGGGAGAAGGTGGCCTGGGCTGCCCGACTTGGAATGCTGCCCCCGCGACCCGGACCCGGATAAGCGGAAGAAGGCGAGGCGAGGCGAGGCAAGCAAAAATCCACAAAACTCAACTTTATAAAACCTGAGGAAAGAATCCGTCTCTTTTTTAACTCTTCAGGGCCAGTTTTACATCTCATAACTTATTTAGCTGAGCTGAATAAATTAATTTGAAGAGTTTTTTGTGCCCTGACTTAAGATGTTATGTCCTTCTTTTGTTGTTTAATGCGTTCCATCCATCCTTTATAGTTAAAGGAATTGATCACATCACCATGCTCTGCATTGGTGGTGCTATGTAACCATAACAACCACAGCAACACCATATTGTTGGAGGTGCAAACGCGTCAGTCAGCAGATGATAATTAGATAACGCTTTATCTGAAGCATTCATTATCCTTACAGGAAAATGGGTTTCTGTAGTGATTTTTAAATATTTATTTAATTTATTAGGAGTCTGTTTTTAAAAATCACAGCTCCAACTCTGTTTTTCAGCTGTTAAAATCAAGATACGTAGTTGATATGTGTATTTGTTAAAGCAAATTATAAATCTACACAACTAAAAGGCTTTTAAAAGCATCTAAACTAAATAACTACATCAAAAATGTATAATTTAGTAGAGGGATTCATTATTTTAACACTGTTATTTAGCTGAATTAATTTTGAAATTAATCTAGATTAAAATGTCCATTTGAATTCTGCCAAAGGGTTCATAATCCCGGTATGTGTGTGCATGAACATGAGGCTGAAGAATCGTGATGCTTCAAGTCTAGAGTTTAAGGTTAGTAACAGCTGATCCACTGTTTGGATCAGCTGTTACTAACCTAACAAGAAATACTAAACCTGTCAGAACCTCCCTCAGAAACCCAGACCTGAGTCACAATCCAGAACCTCCAGACCAGATGAGCTCTGAGCTCATTTTAACAACCTCTGATGGTTGATCAAGTTATCAGGATGAAACATTTTAACACTAAAACACATTGATCTGTCATCAGAGGTCTGTCTCCTTTAACTCTACAGCTGTTTTCTGAGGCTCACTCTGTTTTAATAGTTTTACTGTAGAAACCTTCTCATCTCCTGACAGTAAAGAATTACATTTAGTTTACAGGTGACCTGATTAAAGCATCAGCTGTATTTTTTACATCAAATAACTTCAAACTGATTTTGTTCACCTGTCAAAAAGTGATTGTAGCATCCAGTTTATCTGTAATGGATTAAATCTGCTTTAATGTGTCTTTATTTCTCTACTGTTTATTTCACATTATCCCATAGGGCTGTTTATCATGTTTTTGTTAAATAAAACCACTTTAGGGGATTTAAACATTAACGAGTCTGAAAACTAAAGACAACCCTCTGATAAAGTCACTGACAGATCAATGTGTTTTAGTGTTGATATTGTTTGATTTGTTGAATGTTCAGCTGTCAGTTATGCTGAGAAACGCAGCGCGCGCTGCCACATTCACTTTATTAATGAGAGGCGCGTGCACAGCTGAGGCTGTCGGTTCACCAGGAAACACCTGGAACCCAGACAGTCAGTCCCGACCTGTTGATGAAGAGCGTGGTCGGAGTTCTGCGTGAACTCAAGTAGCTGCCTGCCGAGGTTTCCGAACCTCGTAGGGTCCAGTTCAGGAGGAGGGAGCATATGCCGAGGTTGGCGCCGGCTTAGCTCAGTCTGCTCTCGCGCGCGCCTCCCGGTCCAGGTGAGGGTCTTGACAGGGAGCGAGACTGGGTACAGATACAGGATTCCCTCCCTCCTGAGGGTCTGGTGTCCAGGTGCAGGATCCACGTGAAGTAGCTGCGTCTCCAGGGTGCACCACCTTCACCTCGACCGGTGAAAGAGGTGTGGGTCCAGACTCCCGGAAAAAACGGATCAGAATCTGGACCAGAGTCTGCCATTTGGTGATGGCTGGTATTGATCCAGGAACCCAATTTAGATTAACAGCGTTATTTTTTATCGCGTGATAAAGAGTCTGGAGATAACGCAGCCGTTAACGCTGTTAACGGCCCAGCACTAATTTAAATCTAAAGTGATTTAAAAACACACAAACCCTTTGAAATAGCTTTAAGGCTGATCTATTATTAATGATTAAATACTTTCCATATCATTTAAATACTTTGCCATTGTCTTTATAATAAAATATCACACCTGCTTATTTAAGTCCACTTTATTCACTACTCCTTTTAATAAATACCTACGTTTATTCCTGTGTGCAGACTAGCAGGAAGTTCTTTAGGTTTAAATATTCTCACAATGCATTGTGGGATCATAATGAGAAACTGGTGGTGACATAAAGGTTCTTAAAACAGAATTCTCATGAACTGCTGTGAAATGTTTGAGATTGAAGTTGTTTATTTTTACTGGCTTCACTGTGACTAGCTGTTAGCTCCTCAATTCCATCACAACTAATGTCTGTTTCTCCAAACTGAGGCTGTTCGGTTGGTCGGATCCATCAGGTAAAACATGAGCCGTTCAGGGCTGAACTGTGGCTTTTGCCTTAAAGGTTTCTGAATGGAAGCAGCAGCATCAAGGTTTCTTTGATGTTGCTTCCTGTTTCATGTCTCTATACAGGTAATATCTGAATGTATCTTGTTTTTACTAGATTATTTGAACCCTTGGAGGAAATGTGGTTGAAGGAAAATAAACGACACGATTACTAGTGTGTGTGTTTGTAGGATTTACTTTCAGTTCTATAAACCTTTAAAATGTCATTTATTTAACATCACATCATTATTTTGGTATTTCTGCTGGAATAGTCTCAACCTGCAGATATTTGTGCTCACAAATAACTACAGATCTTCATGTAAATAATAACTTACATCAACAGTTTAGTATTAAATCTGCTAGCTCATCAGTCAGGTCAGGACTACTCTGTTTCTCCAAACTGAGGCTGCTCATCTAAAACAGAGGATGGTAAGGGCTCACACAAGAAGACCGTAAATATTTCTTAAAATGTAAAGATTTTTGGGTGGGACGTGTTTCAGACTCCAATAGATTTCCAGTTAGGACCTTTTGAGTCGTTCCAGTTTAAAGTCTGCTCACTAAGTGCAGCAGTGGCAGGTCCTGACAGGGAAAAGAGGGAATCAATGTGCTTCATCAGTGAGGCGTCATCACCGCCTCTCCAGCTGGAATCATTGTTCTCTCCAGCTTATCCTCTGAAACCTGTTTGTGACACAGTCTTGAAGGAAAAATGATTTTAAAATATATTTTTTAATCTCTTGCAGCCTTTATTTCTGCTGTTTTATTTCTCATATCTGCTTATTTCTATGATCACAAAGGCCGGTTCACCAGAAGTCCCATCCTCTCCATCACAGTAGAGTGTGCTCTAATAACTTGGCGGATTCTGAATTACTCCTCTGTTTTCACTTCATATATCTCCACCAGCACATTGTCTGTAGCTCCTAGGCTGCCTCTGACTGTGCTTATTCTTCTCTGTTCCATTATGGCCGACATATATGGAACAGTCATTAGTTAATGAAATCCGTGGTGAGTTTCTGATTCTGCAAGCTGTGAGAGACTTTGCAGGGTGCAGCCACAAGTAATTAAAAGAAGCTCCTGTTTGGGAGGAAAGCTAATTAAATTAGCTTCGCTGGATTGTGTGTGTGTGTGTGTGGGTGTGTGTGTGTGTGTGTGTGTGTGTGTGTGTGTGTGTGTGTGTGTGTGTGTGTGTGTGTGTGTGTGTGTGTGTGTATCTTCAATGATGCTTTGAAGTCCATGCATGCCCAAATGGGTGGGCAAGCTCTTCGAATTGAATCCATTCATGTGTTTATGTTTTTTTAAAGTCCCTTTTATTGTAGTTTAATTGAAAGCAGACTCAGTGGATCAATAATGTATTCGTGGGACAGTTCAGTCTTTAAATAATCCAGTCGCTGCAACAATAGACGACGAAACCACCAATCTATAGCGCCAACACACAAACCGTGTTTACTCCTCTGGGATGCAGGATGTTTAGGTGGAGTAAAGCGACTCTAAAATGCAAAAAAAAAAAAGATGCTAATTTATAGGATGTGTGGTCATTCGTGCATGCCTCAAACCTGCGTGCTTCTCTCAGCATCCCGTGTGTTTATATACGGAAAAGACTTTGTCACCCGTAGCGCAAAGTGATGCCTGCCATCTGATAATAAACACTGACTCGTTGAGCATGACTAAGTGCTCTTGCAGTTGATTTCATTCTGCTGAGACTCACTAAATTACCAGAGTCTCTCCACTCGCTGCCTCTGAGCACCAGCAAGTGCCTGCAGGAGTCCACACATCATCAGCAGCATCACACCCCTCGGAGGGTGTCGGAGGCTCTTCTACAAACTGTGAGCTGCACGGACTTAGTTAAGGCCAGAAAATGGTCATTTATGATGATATATGTGGATATAATCTAAGAAATTAACTAACTGGGCTTTGATTTTGTGCATATGCTTTTTAAAATGTTTTGTTCTCACCAGTTTGGTGTTAATTCCAGTGTTTACAGTTTAAGAACTTTGTCACAAAGTCTAAACCTATAAGTTTGCTGTCTCAACAAAAACACTTGGCCGATGTGAGGGTTTATGTGATATTTATGTATTCTTTTACTAAAACATCCATGAGGCATAAAATGCAAACATTTAGGTTGAAAAGGCAGTGTGTGAATTTGTGCACTTTACTAAGAGACAACTGTTTCTTCATTAAGCATCTGCAAACTGAACACTGGAGTGATAATCCAATAAAAATACAACGAGTGTAATAAAATATCTGTTTCCTCTCACACTTTAAATCAGTCACTTTTCAGGCTGCATTTTCACAGGTTTTTTGCTGCTCCTTTAACTTTTCTCTCTTTAAGTTTTGTGAATTGGCACAACACTGATGGATCGGGGCATCGTCTGCAGAAATAGACCAATTACACATCAGACAGTTTGACTCGAGAAGAGAAAACGGGTGTGATAGCGAGGGCTGCATCCCATTTCTGCAGCAAATTTCCTCTAAATGGAGTTAAGTCATCCATAATACAGCTGTGCTTTAGCTACTCTTTAAATGTCCACCGTTCGGTCTATGAGGGCACAACTTCATTCTGTCATCAAGAAGAAGCAGCTAAGCCAAAAGTTACTGATTTACATTCAGATCCATAAGAACCAGATCTGGATGTAGGGTTTCCAGATGAGGTGATGAGCTGCATGTGGGCAGAGCTTGGACTAGTGCTCCTGCTTCTCCTCATTAAAAAGAAGTCTGCTGAGGCAGTTTGAACATTAGGACACCTCCTGGTCATAAAGGGAGGTTTCTGGACATGTTCCACTAAGGGCTGCCAAATTTATTGCTGTAATTAACAAGTTTACAGACCAATCCATTTAGAGACTCTGAGGTGAAACATGTATTGTTCTTACTCATCTCAATGAGCAGGGGGCACTGCCTTGGCTGCTCCTCCTCCCAAAGCACTCACAGGTGGCCCAGTCCTCACCTCCTCCAGCTGCAGGTGATGGTCTGTGTTCAGATGCATGAAGCTGCAGACTGTGATATCATACTGAATTTTAATCAGCCTGGATAAATGGGGAGGGTCAAAACTCTACCATTAAAAACAAGAAATTAATTTGTTGGTATATATATCTGTGTGTATTTAGAATTTTACTCACTATTTGTCTCCTTGTGATGTTATTCCTCTATCTTATAGCGTCCATTACATTATACAGATGGTCAGTTGTACGAATTAGTTATTTAGCAACTTTTAGAACTGCCAATGGCTACTTTCCTTACGGAGGAGCTACTGTAACAACACTGGTCCCAGTAGAAGCAGACCTGAGGAATTATTTATCATCTCTATGATAACTCGCACAATGGGGGATAGGAGAATGGAAAGCCAAATAAGTCAACTTTTTTGCAAAAACCCTTGAGGGACAAACAACTCCCTTTTTCACACAAACTTCCTGCTTCAAGTTGAGGCTTCATCGTTCTGCAGAGACATGTCATTTATTAGTTTTTAAATTTACTTCTTAGTTCTGTGCCCCTATAAGGAATTAGTGGAAATAAAGGCGTGAACAGTTTTGATTAAAACACAACTCAGAGGTTCAGTACGTCTCTGACATGTTTAATGTTGTTTCACAAAATCAAATTTCCACAGCTGCTGCTTCTAGAAGTGACATCACCCGGTGTCAACAGTTTTAGGCCAAAGCATGGACGTGTGTAAAAACTATTTTTAATGTCATGTCCATAAGTTTCACATTTCATACTTCTGTTTTATCTTTGACCTCCAATTCTGGTCACGAAGACGACCACGTGAACAGCTCGTTTAAACATATTTCTTTTTTTTTTGTACGTGAAGCTGCAGCCATCTTTTTTGCACAATCTTATGCTTTTTTTGTTTCCTTTTTTTTCTTGCTTAAACATTTGTATGTATGTATACAACAAAAGAACAAATGAAGTATACCAAAAAATACAACACTTAAATAACCAGGGGTGTTGATTATGCAAATATATTCAAAAGTTCACGTATATGAATTGTTCTCAGAGCCCTGTTGTTGGTCGAGTCTGATATTGATTTTATGTATATTTCCACATCCTTAAGAAAATGAAGAAAAAATGATGTCTTATTAACAAGTTTACATTCATGAATATAAATTTAGCCTGGAGAATTAACACATTTATTCTAAAAAAAAAAAAAAAACATTTATCATCCTTCTTGGGGATTATAAAAAAAATCCAAAGTAAAACATTTTCCTACCATAAAGAAAACTCCTTCAAAACATGGTTAATACCAAGTCTACTAAACTCCTTGTAAAACCTGAGTGAAAGAACAGAACCAGAAAAGAAGTGTCTCCGTTTCTGGATGACCCCCACATTTAACCTTTTACAGTCTACGGTTTTATCAGGCATGTTTTTGAACCACTCACTGATAAAAGCCAAGCCAGTCCATTACCATCATTTCCATATTCTCAAAAAGTGCGAGTTTCTAAAAGCCAATTCATACTCCACGAGAAACAGGAACTTTGTTCTCACTGGGGGAGCTCCAAGAACAATAAAAAAAGTTTATTTCTGCACTCCTCGAGTCATATAGGTGGGCGTATTTTCACGCCGCCTCGGCCAGCTGATGCTCAAAGGCATCTTTAACTTCCGTGCCGGTAAAAAAGTTACATCAACGTACAAAGTCAACATCAACAGCTAACCACACTCATTCTCCACAAGCATTCTTAAGTGTTATCAAGTAAATCAGCTTCAAATTGCTTTATTTGTTTATAGCTCCAAAAAAAGTTACTTCCTCAACACTTTCACAATATCTTTTCTTTTAATAATGAATTTCATTTGTACTCAACCGCAGTGGTTGTCTCATCAGGCCACCATACTCTCGTACAACCCAGACTCAGTTTAGTGTTTTATATACGTAGATGGTCAAAGGTGTGGAATAGTCTTCCTACATCATTTTTAGAGCTGTCAAAAAATCAGCTTAAAAAGGCTTTAAACTTGGTGTTACTGAAAAGTCTCAATTTTCCATATGGATTGACATTTTAAACTGTAAACTTTTACATTCGTTTTAATTAGAATGACCAAAACATGTTTGTATTTGTTTTGTGTACTGGCTTTAAATTTTTTAAATTGTTAGATACTAAAGTTTAGTTGGAGATTGCTGCTTAACAAGCCCCTTGAGGGGTTTTTGACAATCATCCATCACATTTGTGAATATATGTATTAATATCATGTATTGTTGTTCTTTTTTTTCTTTGTGAAAAAAAATCAAATCAAAATCAAAAAGTCTCCCTTTCTGACCAATCACAGCACTTGTTCTTGGACGCCCTGCAGAAAAAAGTTCTGCTCAGCTGAAGAACAAGCTGCAAGCGCTGCCGATCTGGGGCTGCGAGAACAAAATGACATCATTTTTGTTCTCAGAGACCCCCAGCAAGAACAAAATTCTTGTTTCTAGTGGAGGATGAATTGGCCTTAAGTTTTGAGAGCTTCTGCAGGCTAAGTGGTATCAAGCTAATATTTAAATGTATGAATAGCCTAGCTTAGCACCTGAACCACTATAGTTCATTTGTCCAGAGACAAAACAGCAGTAGAGTCACCAGAGGATCCATAAATCAGAACTACCAGATCCCCCAGTAGAACATTGTTTGGTCAGTCGGCCTTTTCTTACAGAGGAGCTTAAACTCTGGAACTCATCAGCTGATCTGAAGAATGTGTCTGAGTTTACAGAGTTCACCTCTAGGGTTAAATCTGGGCTGAGAGAAAACCAAAACTGTACTCATCTGTAATTAGTACAGGTGTGGGTGAATGAGTGAAACAGACTTTTATAAGAAGTGAAATTAGTTATTATGTCTACTGTGTTTTCATGCTGTTAGGATAGCTTTTGTAATACACTTAGTGTTTTAAAGCGGCTCTCTGGAGCATTTTTCTCTGTATCAAAGTTTTCTAAATGTTTTAAATGATATTTCAGGTCTAAACTATGATCTATGGGTTGAGTTCCACAACATCTGTCATTCTGATGAAGACCCTCCTTCCTCCTAGAGACCCCTTTCCATTATTTCTTGCCGCCGACATTTTTCAGCCAATGAAATTCAAATGTCTGCATTCTCTCAACATGCACGCGCATCGACCAAACCTGTACCAGTAGGGGGTGCTGTCGTACAGGACGCTCCGTGTGTTTCTCTGCCGTCTCAGCCGTTCACTGAGGACTCACGGCTCATTTCTACTAAAAACCTACCCATTCTCCAGCTAAAGATGGGTTTATTTTTATTTTTAAACCTTTCACCTCACAGAATGGCAAGGCTTGACAGGGTTACGCGTTTATTTTGGTCAGAAAGTTCATCCAGGGCCGAGTCAAGTTCAGCTTCAGAGTCCAGCAGCAGCTCTCTGCTAACAGAGCTAATATCAGAAGCAGCAGGGACAGAGAGGGCTCATCAGACCCTCGTAGTATTGTTGGAATAAGATTGTGAACTGTGAGTGATTAAACCCTACACATTGAGCTGTACAGTTCATGTCCGAAGTATATGCGGCGCGTGCACGCTCGCACACGCGACCGGACGCGCGTGTCGAGATGTTTTGAGGAGGAGCCTTTGGACGCTAGATTCAAAAACTGCTCTCCTGATGAAATCCTCCGGAGTGCTGCTTTAGTAGTGGTGGGGTAGCTTTTATGACTATTGTTGTGTTTTTCATATTAGGATACGTTTTGTTGTAGATTCTGTTTTTAGTATTTTGTAGAATATCTTAGATATAAAGTCAGTGTCTGTAGTACGGTGTAGGACATCCTCTAATCCTGTGTTTTTAACATTGTTTTAATGTTGTTTTTAGAAAAACCCAACCAGGGACAGGGGCTGAAAATTAAATGAGTTGCATCAGCTGCATTTTTGCACTATGTTGAACAGCAATGTCCCTGTCAAATAAAGAATCAATCAATCAATCAAAACAGCAACAGTCACAGGAAGACCTGTAAGGCCGTTTGACAGTTTTGATTGTTGATATTTTTGATCTGATCTCTGAAGCTCAACATTACACGACACACGGTCTGTGTCTGAACAGAGTCCAAACCACTTGCTAACACAGTGAAGAAAGCTCATAAATTCTCCACCTGCTTCGCCCTGTCTGTGGTTTTTGGCCGAGCCTCGGCGTGATGCTTCCAGGCCTCGTGTTGAGAGCAGCTCTGGGATTTCTCCAGCAGCCGGGCCAGGCAGGAGGTGTTGGCAGGGGGAAGGAAGTGTTGACTTTCCCCCTGTGGCCCGTGCTCCATCATCTCTCTTTACCTAACTGAGTGGATGCTCGCTGGCTGGCCTCTCGCTCTGCAGCCGATCCTCAGTCAGCCGTCCCACACAATCACAACCCAACATGGGGGGGGGGGGGGGGGG
>SSNR01000177.1:11448-64703 GCA_006937965.1 Callopanchax toddi
GGGGGGGGGGGGGGGGGGGGGGGAACTGCCTTGATATGGAAATGTGGCACTCTCATGCACTTATACACATGAGAACACAAACACATTCATTCTAATTTGGGTAAAACAATTAATCATGCACACAAAATGCAGACTGCGTGCTTTTCTCACATTAACATGAGCAGAATGCAAACACATTAGATGTTTTTTCACGTCGGGGCGACTGTGGAGGAGTGTAGAAACAACTGAGAAGGCTTTAAACGCGTTATTCCATCCACCATCCTCTAATGTTTCATAATCTGATCCTCTCCAGGCCAAAAGGAATTCACTCCAGGCGATACGATCATCACTGGGGAGTAATCAACTCACCATCTCATCTACCTTCTTACACACTTCATACTGACTGGATAGCTTTTGCCAAGAGGGACGTTTTTTTTTTTCTTAATGAACACTCGGCTGCTTTTTCCGCTCAGAGGATCTACTAATTTATGTATTCATTCTTTTTTGTCTTGACTACAAAGGCAGTGTGTCCCAGTTCTTTATACATTTCCCTCAGCTGCTGGAAGTTGAGCCTGTTGCCAAGCGAGACAGTAAAACTCCATAAACCTGCTCCTAAACGCCTCTGAAAATATTATTTTAATTTCCTTATTGTCTGTCCACCATTTTTATAAGCCACATCAATTTAAAACACTCAGATTTGGCAATTTCTAATCAAGTGGGCTGTCATTGTTGCATTATAAAAAGTTGTCTTTGTGCAGCAATTCTGCCAACTGTTCTGAAAATATTTGCAGACCAAAGCTAAAATCACACCCTAAAAGAGACATTAATGTTGTCTGATTTGTGACTGAAAATCTGATCCATGACGGCTCAAATATAGCTTGCAAAATTCAAACACTGATTTGTCTCTTTATTTACTGCAGTCTAAACTTTAACATAGTTTAATGTTTAATTGTTGTCAAAATGCAGAACTGTAACTGGTTTATATAATGTGGCTTCAAATGTCAAGTTAATTTCTTTGCACATAAATCAGTAAAGTTATAACATCATATAGGAGAGCCAAGGTTCCTTCCCAATGAATTAAAAAACTGATTTACTAATAAGAATATATTTTGTGTTTTTGTGTGTGTGCATGTATATATATATATATATATATATATATATATATATATATATATATATATATATATATATATATATATATATATATTTCTTGTGGACGAGCTCAGTCGCTGGAGGGCAAAAGCCCAGCTCCGGCAGCTAAACAGAGCTGTATCTCTGAGGTTTAAACTAACAAAATAAAGCGCTTTTAACAACTCCAAGACGTTTTACAGGTTTAAAAAAGTGAAGCAGGAAACAAAACATATCAGCCAAATAAGTAAAACGATTTAATGGGGGTTAAATGCTTGGTTAAATAGGTGAGCTTATCATACTTTTTAGGATTTCTGAAGGGAGCCAGAGTGTGTCCCATAGGGTGGGAACGACTACGGAAAAAACTGTCCCGATGCTTTGAAACGGTTGAGACAGCGGGAGAGGTGATGGTGATTTAGGGGAGCAGAGAGGTCAGGAGGGGCGACGTCATTGAGAGCTTTGTAGGTGATGATTAGATCCTGAATCCGTTTGAATAAGCTAACTAGCTGTGGAGCTAGCCTGCTGGAGTCCTCTGAACCGGGCCGTCTGGACTAAAGTCCAGTGTAAATTCACTCAGCTGAAGCAACGAAAAAGTAATCTGATCTCTTCTGCATTGTGTGGGTTAATGTTGAAGGATTACCGTGCGACACCGATTTTTGTAGAGTAATAGGTTCTCCGTTTATTCTGATGAGCTCCGTGAACCAAAACACAAAACAAACATTAGAGCTGCCGACTCCAAACTCTGTCCTCTCCCTAACAAATGGGCAGATCAAGTTTATAGGCTTTAAGGGTTGCTGTTTGGGTTCCAGAGTTTGTATTATTTACTTTAATAGTAACCAAGAAAAATCTGTGAAAGTTTCAAATCCTGGAGTAAAACGTTTATATGGTTTTAGCTGTTAGGTTTCTTTTTTTAGCTCTGGCATTTTTGTAATTTTAAAATGAAACAAACATCTTTTGGTTGGAAAAGTTTGTTGAGCTGTCTTTGTTGTTGTTGACGTTTAAATGGGACAGTAGAGGTGTTCAATATTTGCCATAGATTTATAAAAATATTTTGCCATTTTCCCAATGACGAGAATATGACAACATTTTAAAAACCCAATAAAGTGTTAGGCCTTATGTTTTACCTTTTCATTTTATAATAGAATATTTCCTATGAATGATTTCCTCTCTACACGGGTTTGTCAGACCCCTGGAGCATTTCATAGCCCTCATAATACGGTCAGTTAGTCTATAGATGGTAAAACAGGCTTGTTGTCGCTCCTTCTCTCACTGTTCAGATTGTATGGTGTAGCAGCTGATCCACTAGCAGCTAATGACTAGCCTCTCTAATGATAGCGCCAGCCTATCCAGGCTAACGGACAGCAGAGGGAGTAGGCATTTAGTTATACTGTAATTAGAATAAGTCATTAGCCTCTCAGGTGAACACTGAGCAGTCTCCTCATTTGCCAACGTCAGCCGCTCAGTTACCAGAGCCGGTTAACGTAGCTGCTGGGTGCTCAACACTCCTAATTCAGGTGCCATAGTCTTTCCACAAGTTTTAAAGAGGAGGGTGATGATGTCTGAAAAGACGTTGGATTCTTAGCAAGCTTGTCTGTCTTTCATCAAAATAGTAATGTTGATATTATTGAAGATGATTTATATTGCACATCCCTATAGGACAGTATAAATTCTCAACTTTTAACTATCAACACCAAATCACCAAAGGATGAAATACTCTAATAAAAATAAAACCACTTAGTTTTTTAAGGTTTAGTTAATTTAAGCAGCAGCAGAACACAAGGACAGTTTGGTGTGAATTAGAGGTAAAGCTGCTGTGAGCATGTTTCTGTGTTTAACCTGAGCACTCCACTAAATGAATCAACTCTTGTATTGTATTGGGTGAACGATCTGATATCCTCTGCTGTAATTACTTTTAATAAGCATCATTGTGTCCTTTTAGTTATTTGTTACATTTTCACACCATGAACATCGACTAGGCTTCAATTTTAGGGGATTCGTCTTTAAAATGTAGATTTTTGTAGTGTTTCTCATTTAAATGCTCTTTAAGATGCTTGAAAAGGAAAAATCATATTTCTAAATAAGACCTGAAGGACCCATCTCCATCTGGTCCACATCACTACATGAAAATAAAATAAAAATCAGTTTGATCTTATCAAAATCTCAAGATTTTATTCTAAAATTGGTGTGGAAAAAAACATGAACTTTAAAAAATATGTATAGTTTAATAATAAACCTGCATGAGCAACTGGGGATAAACTCATAGAGAATAATGTTTTTAAAGGAGTGTGTTGGCAGCTAATGATGAGGTTAAATATGTGGGTCAGGAATAGAACTGTGGCTGAGATGTGACTGAATTTATCAATTTAACCATCAGTTACTGTGAGATCTTATATGAAGGAACTCTTCACCCCACTATATGGGCTACTTTTGTTTATTGGCCTGAATTTTTAAAGGCTGCTACGTTTATGGTTTTCATTATTTAGATGTCATTTTATTAATATTAAAATAGCTTTTTTCACATTTGCTTTTAATTTGTATTCTCTTTGTTTTGATCATTTATATCAACACATTTGTTTACAACATTGGCTTTTCCTACACAAGTGTGGTGAAAAAAGTGACTTTAAAAAATTCAAACCATATTTTTGTTTTAGGAAGTTGTTTATTTTCAGTCTGCTCCCCAAATATAAGATATAAAAATAATTGGCCTCTATGCTGTCACATAACACCATCCAGTATTTACATCTAAAAAGAGTTGTAATCTTCTGTTAACACTTGTTAAATATTTTTACTATTTGGTGGATTTTACTGATTTAAAATAAAGATTATGTTTCTGTGCAGGTAGAAGAAATGTTTCCCTGGACCAATGAGATGATAAAATAAGAGCTGCAGCTTCTGAAAGCTGGAAGCTTCTTGTGTGGAGGATCGTTGGTTAAAAAGGAAATGGAAGAAGAAGTAAAGTGTAGGGTTGACATTTTTAAGAGGCCAACCACTTGCCCTGCTCAGTGTGCAGCCGCATAAATGAATGTTTATCTGCGGCTCACAGTTACAGACGAGCATACTGTGGTCTTTAAACACATATTGCCTTCACATGGTGTTGCCACCGGCCTTTACTCAGCTGCTGGGGGACGCAGCTTTAGCAGCACCTGTGAATCCTGTCCAGTGTCCTGTTTAGAATGCACAAATTGGCTGCCGCTGGGATTTCAGCATCGGTCTCTCTGCTACAGTGGAGGTGATGCATTTTTGTTCTTTTACTTTGTTCTTTTACAGAAGTTAGTGTCACAACATTGCAGTAAAAAAGCAGCAGACTTAGTTCTCGGTGTAAGACATATAGGTGACTGCCTGCGCCACCTGCTGGAAGGGGCAATGCTGCCCTAAAAACAAACAAAGCAATTAAACCAAATCCTAATATTTAGGCATTTAGAGATGTTTAATATGTATGTTTGGCACAGGTACATAAAGTAATGATCACTGCTTCCATCTAACAGCATGTATACTTTTTATTTGGCTGCATTTTGCTAACAGCTAAATGGAAAAGAATCAGAGGATGTGAACGCGCTCTACATCAAACGTTTGCTTCAGAAAAACATGCAGAAGATTAAAGATCTGGCTGTTTCTAACCAGCTGGAAAACAGGAGCAATGCGCTGCAGATATGGCAAGCTGTTATGTCATTTGATCGACAATTTGAAACACTGACAGACCATGTGTGTTTTGGTTTATCCTGCTCTTAATAGTCTATTTCCCACACTAGGACTCGCTGAGTCACGTTTCATTTATTTATTATTTTCACTTTGAGAGATGTCATTCAGTGCTGTTTTGCATCAAGCCCAGATCAAATTAACTGAAGCAAATAGGGGAGCTGACAAATTTAGCCTAGGACACCATAATGGCTAGAGTTGACCCCGTTCAGATTAATTGTACAAATCAGAGCTTCATCAGTCTCTGAATGATGCCCCTGTTCCCTCACGTTTCTGTTCATAAACATGCTGTCACTCCCTATAGTAGTAGTTATAAATTTGCATGAAAGGATGGTAATTTGTTCTAATAAAAATGAAGTTGCCCATAATTTAAATGGAGGAAAACTCACAGTATGGAACTGACAGAAGTGGTTTCTTTGTGTAGTGTGTTTACAAAGTTTAACACTCAGAAAGAGTTTCCTGTGCAGGATGGCCTTAGATAGGGTGAGGAGCTCAGACATCCTTAGAGTAGATCCACTGCTCCTCCACATCGAGAGGAGCCAGTTGAGGTGGTTCGATGATCTCGTCAGGATGCTGCCCTGACTTTTCTCTGAGGAGGTGTTCTGGGCACGTCCTGCTGGCAGGAGGCCCTCAGGCTGACCCAGGACATACTGGAGGAAGAGCATCTCCAGACTGGCCTGGGAACGCCTCGGGGTCCTATTGGAGAAGCTGACTAAGGAGGCCGGGGAGAGGACAGCCTCTCTACTTGGGATGCTGCCCTCTCGACACGAGTAAGCGAAGGAAAGCAAAGTGAACACTATTTGTATCTGAACCACATGCTTCTGTGTTTCTAGGAGATCTATCTTTTTACCAGGATTTGTATTTTCCTCACAAAGCTGCTGTATTGAACCTTAGACAGATTTTCAGCCCTCTGGTGGAAGATTTAAATATGAGTGTAAATGTTATTTTGTTTTATTACTGTTGCATTATTATATAATTGCCAATTGGACAATAAATGTAATATAAAAGTGATTGTTTTATTAATATTAGTCATTAAATGTTTCAAATTTAAAAAACTTGAATTTTCAGATTATTTAATGTGTCAGGCTTTAACTAATGGAAATAGCATAGAAAACCAGTGATATTTTACCACCTGGTTCATTAAAAACTTTCTCCATCAGTGAAACTGTTGCATAAAGACCAGGCGGCGCTGGAAAGCTCCTTTCTGTTCTGCTGTGTAACTCGGACTGGCACGTTCAGCTGGGACGAGTCCAGATTGTATTATAGCTCCGAGTATAAACAAGGCCACTTAATCAGTCAGCTCTCTGAGCCCACACACTCAGACCCTCAGGCTGGAATCACTGCTAACCACGCTTAAATCATTACTGAGCCTCTCTGTTGACTTCCTTATTTAATACGGCGACACAACACTGTGTAATCAGTCCGCTGTCTGAACTTCCCGTCCTCGTGTCAGTCGTGTTGTGTCTCTGATCGGAATTCTGTCAGACTGAGAAATACAGACGATAGTCAAATAAACATTAGGATGTTTATTATATTCAGTATCCTGAAGGTTACATATAACTGAAGAGCTGACATTTTATTTCTAAGGAATGAGATTTTTCAGTGTAACAAATGTAAAGAATCAGCAGAAAAAAACAACAGTGTTAATTTAACCATAACCCAGTGTTAATAAGTATTTTGTTAAAAATATAAAGATGTTTTTATTTAGAGTAATTCATTTATTGGGTGATTTATTACAGATCATCAAAGTAAAGAGATGTTAGTTGAAACTTATTTACTGCATGAGAGACATTTTAAATGTGTCTGCCGATTTGTTTATCCTGTAATATAATATGCACACATTTTATAAATGATGCTTGCATTTCCCCATTTTTACTTGTATTTAACTTTTAACAAATAATTTTAGTGCACTGGAAAAAATGTGAAAATTGTGAAAAAATATGGGTTGTTTGAATAAAATGTTTATCATCATATTATTATTGTCTTACTTTATAACCATTATTACTTTATTGGAAAAAGGAAAACCAACTTTAAATAAGTTCTTATTTTCTACTATTTTCATATAAATATACTAAACAAATGGACATCTTCATTTGGAGCTTTACATCTTATTTTTGATGAGCTTCTAAAAACTGAGCTCTGATTCATGTTGAACATGCAGGTACATCTCAAAAAGTTAGAATATTATGAAAGCGTTTAATGTTTTTTGTCTCCAGTGTCAGAAAGTAACCCATAAATAGATTCATTACACATGGAGTGAAATATTTCAAACCTTTATTTCTGGTAACTTTGATCATGACTTACAGATAATGAAAACCCAATATCCAGTGTCTCAGCTAATAAACTCTAAACACCTGAAAAGGTTTCATGAGCCGTTAATGGTCTCTCAGTCTGGAGGCTAAAACATCACAGAGAAGACTGCTGATTGACAGATGTCCAGGAGACCGTCGCTGACACCCTCCTCCTGACACCACCCTACTGATGAGCTTAGAGATGCTGATTTAAATTCCCTGCAGGACTTGGCTTCCATCACTCCTCAGCTCCACAGGCTGATCCCCTTCATGCCACAGACGTCGATGCAGGAGTTAATGCAAAAAGAGGCCCAAACAAGTACTGAGTGCATAGAAGTGAACAGACTTTCCAGAATCCTGATATTTGTCTTTTAAAATATCAAATTTTAAATGGATTTTATGTGATATTTCAAATTATGAGACATTGAATTTTAGGCTTTCATCATCTGTAGCCATAATCATCAGAATTACAAGAAGTAAAAGCTTCACATTTTTCACTACACTTGTAATGAATCTAACATAGCCTATAAGTTTCACTTTCTAAAATATTTTTATTATATTATTTTTCACAATATTCTAATTTTTGAATTGTACCAGTAAATACTCTCGACCTCATGGGGTTGACTCTGAACTCTTGCAATGCAAAGCCCATATCCTGGCAGGAAATCAAGGACAAAGTAATCCATAAACATTAAGAGCAGTGGGGGACGGCCATGAGTTTTCCAGATCAGGTGGTCCTTTTAAAGACAGCCTGAGTTCTGATAAAACTTTATTTCTTTAAGGAACATAAAAAACCTCAACATGGATTTCTTTCAGAATATGTTTCCTAGCTAGAACTCAGCTACTGTGTTGTAAGAATTGGTTGCAAATTAAAATGTGTGCCAGCTAGTTTGTGGCCCTGAGTTAATTCAGTTTACTATGAGAGGATGTGGCAGAGAATACAATTTTAATGGCTTGTTTCGTCTTCTTTTCCAGCCCTTTTGTTGCAGTTTTATTACCTGGGGGAATTTGGTCGGCCTGATTTGGTATGCCGTGTCTACAAGAAGCTCAATTGACTGAATCTGTAAATTGCACAGAAAGCAACAAAAGTGTTTCTAGTTTGATTCAATAATACAGAATTCAACAATAGCGTTAGGAAAAATGTTTTTTTCCTGCCAGGCTTGTAGTATAAAGATAGTAATCAAATACAATTTTACCAACGTGGGGGATTTAGTTGGTATCTTTAAGTCCAAACTTCTCGAATGCATCCATAAAGACTCATTTATTCCAGAAAAAGTTCACCTTCATTGCAGGTACTAAACAACTGATTCTCAGCTGCTTTTGTTAAGACCCTTTTTATAAGGATTCATTGTTTTACAAGAAAATCTTTAAGTCAGTTTCTGTGGAAAGGCAGCATAACAAATATCCTACTGTTATATAAAAATCTAATTTAGGAAAACATGGAGATCGAAGTTTTGTGGAACTTAGAGATGACGCTTGTTATTTTTAACACTTACAGTTAATGTTGACACATTTCAGTCAGAAAAAGAAAATATGTCTACCTCAGCAGGGCCCTGGTTCCAGGGGCCACAACCAATTTCAAGTGGGACATTAAAAAAAGAATTAGAGTTAACAGATGGGTTTTGGTGTTCTCCATTCCCGTGAGTATCGCGTGATCTGGAAAACGACGCTCAGCGGTGGGACAAAATGTGTAAAATTAAGGGGGCCCAGAAGAAAAAGTTTGGGAACCACTGGGCTAAGCCAATGTGGCTAGCTGTTATGCTAGCACCGGAGTGTTTTTAACTCATGATTTCTGCTTTTTTTCGATCTCTCCCTGCTTGAACACAGCTGATTACTTTGAATGAGTGATGAACCGCTCATGTAGAAAGCTATGAAGGCTGAGAAGACATTTCAACAGTTAGATTTAGGTGTTTCTGAGCAGAAACAATGGTGCTAACGTTTTTATGGCAGTGATTTAAAACGGACAGCAGGGGGTGCCAAAACAACTAAATCTGCATAGTTTGCCTTTAAGCCAGTATAACTAATCATGTTGTTTTATCTAAACATAGAGAAATTGTAGCTTTAATCTGACATGTGCTGCAGTAAATGGAGGCATTAAGCTCTGTTAGCTCACAGGTGAGGCTGAAACAGAATCTACTAATAGAATCATCATTTCCTGCAGTTTGGTTAAATTTGCACCTCCTGTTCCCAAACAAGTGCTTCCTCACTTTATTTCAACTAGAACAGAGAGTTAATGGGGCTTTTCCTTCAGGCTGAAAGTTTTCCTTTAAACCTTTATATCAAATTGCTGCTGGGTGTTTAGGAAATGCATTTAGTCCACACAGCCTGCATGCTGCTTGGACGGCCTTCGCCAAATCATCCAAATCCACTGTAAAAAAAAAGCATGCAAATGTGGAAAGGAGAGCAAATTAGGCTTAACCGGAATGCTCCAATTTAGAGGTCTTAAAAATATAAAAATTTTAGAACTTCACAGGATAAAAATCAGCCAGGGATAAAAGTGGAAGCAGTGCTTGTAGAAAAAGTGAGAACGTGGACACTAATGGCGTGTGATCCTCTTTCTGTTTCTATAATGAGGTTCTCTGACTCTTAACTTCAAACTGATGTCAAATTAAAACCTGACACAAAAATAAAAGAGACTGTAAAGAAATAAAGGATAAAAATGTCATTTTTATTGAATTCAATTTGACACCACAAAGCAACAAAAGGAACATACAGAATGTAGATTAGACACCAAAGGGCTTACCAAGAACCCATCAAAAACTGGCAGGGTAGTCCGTAATGTGCAAAAGTTTTAATCTGTGTTTATTAGTCTGTAGTTTTAGTTAAATATCTCATGAACCATTGGATAGAATTTAATGAAACTCTGAGACAGTAATGAATAAATGTGCATCTACAACACATTGACTTTAGGAGCCAATTCATTTAAAGATGGCTGACAAAGGTAATCCATTCTAGCCAACACAGAAACAGTGACAGCTCAGTCATTACTACAGATAATAAGCTCAAAATTCAGGCAATGTAACTCAGAACTATTCACAACATTCTGAACATTATTTTTAATGTTTAAACAAAAGAGCTATACCTACATTATACTTTAACATAAGATGAGCTTAGTTTAAACTCTGGCACAAAGCTGGGCGTTCCTTAAAAGGATGTTCAGCCTGTGGTTTATTTTTGCTTTCAAGCAGCAAAACATTCTCCAAATCATTTGAGGTGGATTTTTTAAAATTTTTGTTTGGTTTTCCAGTCTTTTATTTCTGAGCATGATGACACATTGAGCTGCATAAATGTAAAAATGAGCAAAGTGAACAAGTAAAGGTGAAAACGTAGAATTGTGAAGTATTTTTTAAAAAGTCCTGCATCTGACAGTCATGGCTTTAAAGGGATACTCCATCAGAAAGTGATTTTTTTTGTCTATTGCCATATCCCTCATAGTTAGATCAGTGACGAAAAACAATTTGTAAACAGCCCAGCCGTTTTCCTGATCCAGCAGTACTCCTTTAGCATTAGCTTAGCGTAAAACACTGTAAGTGAATGGTAACAACTAGCATTGTGAGAAAATACATCCTTAAAACTCAGTCAGTAGTGATACTAGTGATACTAATTCTGCCTAGTGACCTCAATAAACACATCGGCTGCAAGTGAAAATAAAAAGTAACCCTAACCCTAAACCGTATTTCAGTGATATATTAGCTCAACTTCTCCCTGTTAACTTAGGTAGTTACAGTAAACATGTAGTGACGAGAATTCACCACCAGGGGGCATGTCGCCCACGGTGAGTACTTCCCACGAGCCAACAGTAAAGGCCAATTCATACTCCACGAGAAGAAACAAAATGACGTCATTTTGTTCTCGCAGACCCAGTTCGGCAGTGCTAACAGCTTGTTCTTGTGCACATCAGCCGAGCAGAACTTTGTTCAGCAGGATGTCTGAGAACAACTGCTGTGATTGGTCAGAAAGGGAGGATGAGCATGGTTAGTGCGGTTAGCGGTTGATGTTTTTCTCCGGCACCTGCTCTGCTGCTTTGTGCGGACGGACCTGAAGGGTGACGGTCTGGATCGACCCGAGCTAGGAGGACCAGCGCGGACCGCGAGGGTTTGCGCCGGAGACCCGTATGCCTCCGCCCCTCACGTAGCGAGGACGGATCGTTTTAAACTGCACACACACACCCTCCCCTCCACACACACACACCTGATACGCACACCTGTATGACATGTTGCTGAAATAGTTCGACAACTGAGTTCTCGTGGAGTATGAATGCTCCCTGCTGAAACAAACTTTTTTCTTGTTCTCGCAGAACCCCAGCAAGAACAAATTTCTTTCTTCTCGTGGAGTATGAATAGGCCTTTAGTCAGTGCTGTTTTGGCTGTTGGAGTGAGGACGTGCTGCTCACTGTGTTCTCGTCTGTGTTAACAGGTAAAAATGCGCAAATAATCCAATTGTAGCACTGTATGAGATTGTTTAGAAGTCCGTGTTAATGAGGGGAAAGTTGGCCGTTTATCCCTGTGTGTTTATCTTGTAAAATGTTAGTTTTATATGTTTAGCATAAGTAGGCTAGCAGTTAAGCTAACTTTTACTGGTTGAGCTGTAAGCTAAAAATGTGATTGTTTATGCTGATTGATCGTTATATATAGTCAGCACTGTTTTGGCTGTTGAGTGTAACAGCCAAGATGGATTAATACACCCGCAAAAATATCACCTTGATTCTTTATTCAAGTGTGCAACAGCTGTTTACAAATAGTTTTTGTCCACTTATCTAAATATGAGGAATATAGACCCAAAAAATCACTTTCAGGTGGAGTATCCCTTCAGGAGAAGAGAAACACAAATCAGTTGACCCGAAGCAGGACCAGAGAGATGCTTCATCCTCTACAGGATGTCAGCTTTATGTCCAACAGCTTTATGGAATCACCTATTTGATGCTACAATCATATTTTATGTCTGTCAAACTGTTATTTCTGACATCAAAGCAGTCAGAATTTAAAGGGAAAATAAAGAGGGCCATAAAAAGAACACGAGGTCTCAGTCAGGCCTGTTCGAACCAAAACATGATCAACTATAAATATCCTTGTTTTCTGTAACAATTTTAATATTAATTTTGGATTTTATTGTAAGTAATACATTGTTGTCTTTATTTTTTTTAACTTTTTATTCTAACCATCAAATATTTTTGAACCCTAAATTTTGTGAAAGAAGAGGAAACACAGAGCTGGACCTGAATCTGGTCTTGAATACGAGTCCTTTGGGAGTCCGTATGAAACCCGTTAAGATAAGTGTTTACCCTCAGGCTCTGTTAAAGGTGCAGTTGGTGGTTTAATTCCTGCCACACAGGAGTAACAGGCAGCTCTATAACGTGGTTAAAAAGTGACAGTTAAAGTGAGCTCAGACTGTTGAAAACTGACAGGAGACACGTTTTTGTGAGACGACAGAAATAAAAACGTGGTAGTCTCATCTTCAGCAAGAAGAAGCAGTGCTCCATTATTTAGACACATGCTCCACCTTTTTGAAGGAGGATACTGTGGCAGGATGATGAATCTAAACACACCTCAAAAGCTTTAAAGAACTACTTCAGAGCCAAAGAACAAGCTGTGCCGAAGTAACAAAGCCCACAATTTACTGAACATTTTACGTAGGTCTTCAAAGGATAAACGCTCCTGATGTGACAGGAAGTTCTCTGGGATATTAACAAATCATGCTGTTATAAAATGAATCCATGTCCAATGGAGAGAATGCTGAAAACAGGATGGAAAGAATAAGACGTTCTGAAATTGAGACATTTTCATTTGAAGATGTTGTCCTTCGTAGGCTTTGTACAGGAAATGTGACGGAGTTCCTTTTCCCTTCAGAACCGCCTTCATCCTTGGTGTTGGAACCATCCCTCAGAGGTTCTGGTCCGTATTGATATGATCGTCCATGCATGATGTTCTCCTGTTCCACCACATCCTCAAAGGTTCTGGACTGGACTGAGATCTGGTGACTGTGGAGGTCACCGGAGTTCAGAGTCATGTTCTAGAACCCAGGATGAGATGATCTGAGCTTTGAGACATGGAGCGTTATCCTGCTGCACCAGAAGACTGGTCCAGTGTGGGTGAAAATCCCAGTAGATCAACAGTCTGT
The DNA here is from genome assembly GCA_006937965.1 of Callopanchax toddi. Taxonomy (NCBI): domain Eukaryota; kingdom Metazoa; phylum Chordata; class Actinopteri; order Cyprinodontiformes; family Nothobranchiidae; genus Callopanchax; species Callopanchax toddi. Next base: position 24,660 of record SSNR01000177.1, read on the forward strand.
AAAAGACTCAGACCAGCTCGTCATTCAAAGTCCTTAAACCTTCTTTCTTTAACTTCAGCATGTTATCTTCACCTTGTCTGGGTGCATAAATGCATTGTGTTGCTGCCATTGGCTGATTAGATAATTGTGTTACCAAGCAACTGACCAGGTGCACCTAAAAGTGGCTGTGAATGTAAATGCATTTATATCATTTGTCTTTTAAAAGAAACATGCAAATTGCATTCAACTAAAGGTCTGTTTTATTGCAGCGGGACACGATTGTCCCAGTTAGAGATGTAAACTTTAATGCACTCTGACCCACTGCAAGCTTGTAGCTCCATTATCCAGAAACTAACACATAAACTCGGTGCTCGGAAATAGAAACAATATAAAACGAGGAAAAGAAGAATTGCATCAACCGTCTGCTGGAGAGAGGAATTCAGCTTTCCTCCTAGCTGTTTGCAGCCGAGAGCACATCGTGACCTCCTAACAAACATAAACCGAACCTCAGATTAGACTCACCTTGAATGACTCTCAAACCCAACCAGAAGATTTTCACTTTGCATATTTAAAAAATGTCACAAAGAGTTTTCTTCCCCAAGCGTATTCAGATTAGATCGACTGTCTTTCAGCTTCACACATTCTCCACTTTTTGTTTCTGATCATCTCACTGCTTGAGTGGGCACTATAGGTTTGAAATGGAATTTATATTAAAGCTATAAAGAAAATCTGCTTGGATTTTTTTCAACTGCAACACTTTTCTCTTTTTTAAATGCATTTGAGCGCTGGGTCTCATTGACTGCTCATTTTCATAGCAGCTTTATTTTATACATTTTCATCAAGCACCACTTTGAGCAAGAGCCTTAAAACTCTCACACCTTCCTCCAGCTCCTATCTGAATCTTTTACATACATAGTTTCTGTGAAATTCACTATTAATCAGTTTGAAGCATTCTCTGAAACACAGACCTGTTTCTAGTGATTTTTAACTGCTTTATGAAACTTCTGCTCATCTCTTTGTTCTCTTCATTCCTCTCTCAGGTCAGTTCTTCTGGGTTAACGGTTCAGCCTTCGGAGGGCCCTGGGTGCTGAGTCCGTGGCTCTGGGGGGGTCAGGGCCTGTGCACCCTGGACATGGCTGTGTTTTTCCACCCTAAACAAAGTGGACAATACACCATCCGGCTCATAGAGAGAGACAAGCCGCCCCAGGCCCTCGTCTCGACCGACACTCTGCCTCGAATCACCGGGTAAGCATGTGTTTTTATTCGTTACTGAGGGACATCAGTGAGGCTTTGAAAGGGTTTGAGCTCAGGTTGACTCTGAAATTAAAAACAGGATTGGGACGAACTGGAGAAAAAGATTTTAAAAGTTTTAATGCTCAAAGATTAGCTCATGTTGGTATTATTTTACAGTCATTGCTGTTCAGCTGGTGAACAAAAGTTTGATGGTGCACAGATTGTGCACCTATTGATTTATGCAGCCTGTTGTGCTCAGTGTGGTTGTGTGGGCTGTGAAACAGGAAGAGCCTCAGGTAGAGGTCTGAATGCCGGTTTGCAGGTTACAAAGTCTACTATAAATGAAGCACTTGAGGTGAAAAGTTGTAGTTTTGTGTCAAAAATGTGCTTCCTGTTTACTTTCTCAGTAGTGACACCTGCTGTTTAAATGAGGAACCGCAGTGAGTGTGAACCGTCTGAAGCAACTGTCATGGTTTTGATCTGATGTTAAAGAAAAACTGTTCAAATTGTGCATGATAGTGATGGTAATAGTAGTTGTCATCCATGCAGACTGCTGTGTCTTAAACCGTTTTTGTGGTGCTGTCTTGGCCAAGACCCTCATGCAAAGGAAATATAATTCTCATCAGTGTTTTCTGGTTAAATTAAGGTTTTAATAACAAAATAAGTTTTCCATCAAATGAACAAGGTTGGGTTGAACTTACAGTAAGTGGCTCAATAAACAAACACAACTAAAATCCTCAGAAAACGGGGAGGTACTGGAATATGGCTGAGTCAATACGCAGCCAAAATTCTAACAAGTCTGGAAAATTACTAACACCTCTAAAAGATTACAGAGATAAGTAGAAACAGATGAGAAAATTCAGAACATACACTGTTAGCTTTTCAAATCCCCATGGATATCCTCTGCTTCTCCAAAGCTCTGATCTATCATTTCATTCTAACGTCACTCATGAATAACATGGTACTTTTCTGTTTCTTTTATATAACATAATTTAACATAAATGTTAAGAATTGGTAGTTTTGTCTCCATTCCACGTACAGTTACAGTTACAGAGTGATAATGCATTAGGCTCTAACTGTTTTGGAAATTGTCTGACTTACAAACTTTAGTGTTTTCTAGTTGGTTTGGAATAGAAATAACCAGCAGACCAGCTGTAATATGTTCCATTAGGAGGCTGATTTGGAGTTTCTCCAAGGACCTCAACCTTTTGATTTGGTGGTCAAATAGCCTCGCCTCACTTTCCTCCACTTATCTGGGTCCAGGTCGTGGGGCAGCATCACAAGTAGGGAATCTCAGACTGCTCCTCCAGTGGGACTCCAAGGTGTTTTTAGGCCAGCCTGGAGATGTACTTTCTCCAGCTTGTCCTTGGTTGAACTGGGGGGCTCCTGCCAGCAGGACATGCCCAAAACACCTCCTCAGGGAGGTGTCCAGGAGGCATACTGACCAGATGCCTGAACCACCAAAGCTGGCTCCTCTCCATCTGGAGAAACCGCAGTTCTACTCCTAGATCCACCCAGATGTCCAAGCTCCTCACCCTATCTCTAAGGCTGAGCCAGTCCATTCTGTGGAGGAAACTGTTTTTGGACGCTTGTACTCTCAGTCTATTTTTTTTTCACTCACGCTCAAGCTCATGACCATAGGAGAAGACTGGAATACAATATGCTCCACCAGTAAATCCAGAGCCTTTCTTTCTGGCTTAGCTCCTTCTTTACCACAAAAGACCAGTTTAGCGTCCGCATCACTGTAAGTAAGTAAAGTTTATTTATATAGCACCTTTTACAGACAAAGATCACAAAGTGCTTCACAAAAAACAGAATTAAACATGATTAAAAGACAAAGAACCAAAAGCATCAAGATAGCACTGCAGATGCTGCCCCAATCTGCATGTCGATCAATGTTCGTCAAATAGGTTTTACTTATTTTTAAAAATAGGCCGTCATTGTGATGCACCAATCAGAAAGTATTTACCTTCATCTTGGAAGCTAATCCCTAATTATCACTAGCTCCCCTGACTCAGGGGTTTTAAAGCTTTGAAACAAATCAAAACATTGATGTGTGTTTGCACTTTTATTGGTCTAAATGCACTTGCGTTTTAGCTCATAGATCAGCTCTCATATTTCTGTCATGAATCTGTTTCATGCTGTTTTTGTGTGTAATCCCCTACGGCTCTGGAATCATGTGAACGTCATACTTCATGCATTCTGTCTGCTTTGGTGAAGTTTTGCACAAGAAGATGCACATCAACATGTGTGTTTATGCAAATGTTCTCTGTTTTTACGGGAGTGTAGCAGGATGCACTCATTACGTCTGTGACGAATTAGACTTGTGCATTGTGTATGCTCTCATTTGTAGTCAGTTGCTGCCGCCCACCCACAACATCTCTTCCAGCCGGAGACTTACTCAGCCCTACACACACACACACACACACACACACACACACACACACACACACACACACACACACACACTTCTGGTCTGATGGGAAGACACTTGATTCATAAAAACAGCAAAACACAAAAGCATGAAGATCCACTTGAAGGCGCTGGAAGAGTTGGTCTGGATGCTAATTGCTTATCTGAAATTGCAGCAGTGTGTTTGGACATGTTTGTTCATTTAAATTGTCAGTGTCTGGATATGTGTTGTCCAAAATGGAAACAAAACAAGTTTCTAGACAAAGTTTATTTGCAAACAACAAGTTTTCTTAAGTGTAATTTAGTTATTTTTAGTGCCCCAATCCTTGCTTTGACATAATGAATCAGCCAGGACATGGATGGTCTTTGTAGGGTCTTGATGTCTTCACGGATGCAGTGAGAAGGCAGTAGGCTCCTGATTGTTCATGATGGTGATGTTGAGCATGGACAAACCTTCTGTGGAGAGGTCATGGTGGTATATTATTGAGATAGTGGCGTAATGGGGTCTTTGGAAGGTCATGGCGGTGTATCCTTGACCATGGTGTTGCTTGGTATTCAAGAATTTAAAGCAGGAATGGCCACACTAGCTGTATGATGAAAATTGAGGACACACTGCAAAATTTGTTCTCAGATTTTACACATGAGCGTGAGAGCTACTGAGGAGCCTCCGCGGGTTCGATGCTCACTCTGCACCCTGGACGCCCCCTCCCCCTGAACAAGACTGCACCATGCATGGTTCGGAACTCAGTCCAGGGGGAGGGGGCGTGGCTGGGTGCTGAGTGAGTTTCGTACCCTCTGCACCCCCTTGGTAGAGTCTGGTCCCCCTATGTCGCGGCCCCTCCTGCGCAGCTTCAGGTAGAGATGCAGCTGCTGCTGTTTACAGGTAAGCAGCACGCCGGACTTGACTGAACAGTCCAGGTTCCTTTTAAAGCTTAACCAAATTGAGTAACCCCTCGTGGCCAGTTCTAGTACACGTTTAAGTCCTGCTCACTCTGTGTAAACCAATAGGACATTTTCATGACTAAAAAATAACAAATAAATCTTGTTGATTCATAACGTTTTTGCCTTGCTGCAGTATGGTCAGATATTTTATCTTCTAGCTATTGTTAAGCTTTTTGGCTCTTTAAACACCATGTGAGTGTGCAGGTGAGTAGGCAGGACTTTCAACCCCAAATTCTAAAAACCCCATGACAAGGTCTGTCAACAACATATCATAGTTTCACACTTAATCACGGAAACAGCCAAAGACATTTAATATTTCTAAAGTCTGTTATCAAGGATCTCACCCAGTTTGAAGGGGGTTCATTTTTACTATGCAAACTAACTCAAAACCAACGCTACAATAAACGTCAACTCTGGTCATTTCATTACCTTTTGATTTACACGTTATAAATTAAAATATTAAGGAGGTGACATGTTGGTTTTGGTGTAAGATCTTGACTAATTCTGTATTCACTAAAGACACAGTTCTCACTGACCCTTTGTTTAGACTTGATTTAGCCTTTTAATAATAAAAATGTCATATCAGTTTTTCTATCTTAACATTATTTATTCCATTATTTATAAGATGGCAAAAAGTAAAAGCACATCATAGTGCAGTCTTCCCTCCTATCAGCCTCCAGCCTGTCATCGCCTGCTAACAGGGTGAAGTATAAACACCCTGTTGGTCTCAGAGGCAGCTAGCAGCACACCAAATAGTAAATCACCCTGCTCCCTCAGGTTAGCTGTGTTTCCCTGGCTCCCTATGCATTTTACATTTTAAAGATTGTTTTGGAGCATCGTGTGTTTTCAATAACTTGGCATTTCCCAGAACGCATTGGATGGATGATTGATTGGTGAAGCCAATCAGAACTTGTTGTAAAGTGATGGATGTTTCTAACAGTTTTGAAAAGTGCCAACTTGTTTCATTAAATACTTGTTTTTAAAATGTTTCCCCTTCAGTGTTTTTGTAGAGTCGTTAGTTAACTTAGCTCGGTGTGTATCTCATTTCCTAACCGTTTGACTGGTCAGACATGGCAAAGATTTCATTTTAAACCCCATGTTTCCTTTAAGTATGTACTGAACTTTGGTTTTGGTTGATTTTTACATAAACAAATTAAAAATAAAAGGCTGTTGCATCTCATTTTTCTCACTTGATAATTGTCAAGTATTTACAGGCTGATAACAGACTATTTAAAAAGTTGCAAGTACAGGATAGTTGGTTGGTTGGGACAATTTATCAGTAGTTATGATTTATCAGATGGATAGTTGCTGATTTATCATTTTGAAAGAATTATTGTTTTGATGATTTATAATTTTGAATGATTTATCAGTTGGAATCATTTATCACTTGGGATGAAGTATTTACTTTTAAGATGATTTATTATTTAGGATGATTTGAGGATTTATTGGTTGGGATGATTTATCAGGTGGACTGATATACAGTGGTCCCTCGCTCTTTCACTGTTTAACTTTCGTGGTCTCGCTGTTTTGCAAATTTTTTTAGTGCAATTTTGCCTGCTTTATGTAATTACAGCGCATTGCGTTCTGCGTCCTGAGGAAATCGATTGCAGCGCCGACGCTGCTGGCTGTGTGTCACTGACGCGGGGTGCAGTGCGTCCTCTCCAGAGAACTCGTGCTGCGCACCGGTGTAGGTACCGGATCTGCTCGGGCTGCACATCTGATATCTATTCCGGACCGGAGCGAGTCGCATCCCGTTCACGCTCCCTGCAGCGCAGCGGGAGGTGAGAAGAACAGAGCGGCTCTGCTCACGTGCAGCTTCTCAGCAGGTGAAAACGGTGCGGCGGCTTCATACCACAACGAAACACAGGGTGTCTGGGTTGGATCTATCAGACACATTCAGTACATCAGTGAATTTTTTTATTCTGACGGTCCAGTAGTGTTTAAACAAGACATTAAAGTGTTAATGCCTGTCTGAGGAAAGTGTATGAAGTGAGGGGTTTTACAGTCTTAAAACATCTGGAATAATTGTAAAAAAAATGTTGCTGACTTCTTTGCAGATTTCACCTATTGCGAATTATTTTTGGAACGTAACTCCCGTGATAAACGAGGGACCACTGTATTGTCAGGATGATGTACCAGTTGGAATGGTTTGACATGATTTATCAGTTGGGATGATTTCTTGTTCAGATGATTTATCCTTTCTGTTGATTCATCAGCTGAGACGATTTATTGGTTAAGATCATTTACCAGCAGTGGCGTCTCGTCATGTAGGGCCGGTAGGTCCCGGCCCCACCAGCCACCAGATGGCGCTGTGGGGATCGGTGGGAAAGAATAGTTCGTTTTTAGACTAATACTGCATAAAAACCCATTCTGTTACCAAGATATTCTGTTATAAATATCTGTGTAATCATATCTAAGTCTTTGCTTTGATACTGACAAGCTAAGGAGGTTAAATCCTCTTGAAGTCCTGGCGACGGGCCAGCCCCTCGCAGCCCGTCTAAAAGACGAGCATCTGAAAATCACTGTGCGCATGCGCAACACGCTCTCAATAGACACACACATGGGGCACAAAGCGCTGGGCCCCAAACCCAGACCATCCAATTAAAACACTGGAATATCACACGTGACGTTACCTTCATGTTCGGTGGGAAAGCAGAGCTTCTCAATCTAGTGTTGTTTAGCTCATGAGCTACCAGGACAAAAAGACAATTCGAAGTAGATTTTTAAAAATGATTTGCATCTTTTCTTTTAAAGAAATGAACAACGCTGGTGAGTGAACCTTTATTTGCAATTTCATGTATAAAATAGTTGTTTTCTTAAATTAGATTTAGATTACATTGCATTTTTAATGTGAAAGTTTGTGCTACATTTATATATTTGAGTTGTGCCCCACCTAACATATGATGCTAGAGACGCCACTGTTTACTAGTGGGCTGATTTATCAGCTGTGATGTTGACACACTTCATCATTTTAGATGATTTATCAGTCTACCTCTTCTCAGGGTGTTACACATAAAATGCAGCTTCAATTCAAATCTAGTCTAGAGCTGCATTTCAGTTTATTTAGTCAGATTCAGCTTTAAATCCAATTACAATCCAGTTTATTAAAATCAATACAGTCTGATTCCTTTGAATTACAGTTCATTGCATTCAGATTTAGTAAATGTTTAATTAACACAAGCTGATTTATGACAGCTAATAGACTACATTAGATCTTGCTGTTGATTCCATCTCCTGTCCAGGGCAGGTGTGGTTTTCTCTCACTAGAATGTTAAAAACGTTATCAGCTTGGAAAAATCTCATTCTTGTTGCATTTCTTTCCTAGTCAGAGATCAAAAATTCCATGTTTGGAGATGGTTTCTAATGCCTCCTGAAGGTGATGTAACGTGAGGATCAAGTTTGATCCGTTTCAAATGATTAAACCTTCATTCAATTTAACCACACCTGAAGGTAACGAGGGATTTAAAGGAACTGCATTATCACTGTTGGAACAAATGGACAAAAGAGCAGCTGAAAACGGAGACGGAATCACAGAGTGACTGGATTGATCTCAGATGTTACTAAAAAGGACTTTGAGCATTAGTGGAGTTTGTTTATTTGCTTCTGTAGAGGTCTGAGTCAGCCCTGAAGCTAAGACGAGGCTGGAGGAGCTGCAGGATGTGTGTGAGAGTCTGAGTAAATATATTCATCATGTGATGTCCTTGTGTGCGTCTCCACATGTATACAGAGTCCAATCTGTGCCCCTGCATGTATTTGATGGGGGAAGCAGCGCTGCGTCTCACAGCAGTAAATTATCATCTCAGTAGTGATTTGTGTGAAAGGATGCTGAGGGTTCAGACGGTCACCGAGTAATGTAGTACACCACCTGTACGTCTCATGACTGGTGCACCGTGTCTCCTCGCTTCATCCAACATCACGATGTATGAACACGAACATATAGAATAATGAGCAGCAGAATCATTCCCTTTACATACAAACCTCGCCCAAATGGTCTCGGTTTCAGGACGCGTCTCTGTGATGCATAATGTGATGGGTGTAGGTACCCAGACCTTGGATGCACTCAAGCGTTGGTGTGTAAAGTGGCTGACATCATTTAAAGCACATCGGAAGAGCCATGTGATCTTAAAACTGATCGATAACACTTGTAATGCGGGGGAAGGAGGCATCGAAGGAGGCAAATGTTAATGCTAAACTTTAAAATACAGTAGGAGCATTATGGCAAGTGATGAATGACACAATATTACCTCCTACGCAAGTCCGCATATTAAAGAAAGTACAGGCCTTGGTGTAAACGATTTTGTGTAATGACTCCCATTTCACTCTCACTATTTGCAAGTAAATGTGACCTGAAACTGTGCTTTTTGGGCTGTAAAACGCTGCAAATATTATCCCATAATAATCTCTAAATCTGAGCAGTGAAACGATCTTTTCTTGCAGCTCTACGAGCAGTTTTATGAATGTTGTGTTCTGAATTTTACTCATATGGTTTACAGCACTATTTGCCCCCCTAGATCCTTCTGGCTTTGTAGAGCAGCAAATTTCAATATTAGACCAAAATAACCTGAGTAAATACAAAATGCTGTCTACAAAGAATGATTTCATTATTTAAAAGGGGGGAAAAGCTCATTAATACTTAATTATAACTGGTTGTAACACAGTTACAGCTGGATCCAGTGTTAGTAGTAACGAGTCTCACTGTGGAGGACGTCTGTTCCACTCTTCTTTACAGAAATGTTTCGATTCAGTCACACTGGTGAGTTTTCCATTATAAATGGTTTAAGGTCAAAGGTCAGACGGTCTCCTTCAGGATTTTCTGATCAAGAGCAGAATTCATGGTTCTATCAGTTACAGCAAGCAGACCCAGGCCATCACACTACCACCACCGTGCCTGACTGTCGGTTTGATGATGTCTGAAACATCATGTTAGTCGCCCCCTAAACAAACACACACACACACCACCACCGCGCCTTTTTCTTCTTGTTGAAGACATTAACCTAAACCAAGTGAGGTCTCCAATATAATTAGTTCTAGGTCTTTTTATCCTGAATTTCTTTAGAGCACAACGTGTTTCTTTTTGAGATCTTTTAGCCTAATTCATGTTGGCGTAGGGTTGTCAATTCCATCATTTGATGAAGAAATCCATTTTTAAAAAATCCACTTTTTCACAGCAACATATATACTAAAAAAAATCTATTTTAAGATTAATTTTAAACATGAATTTATGAACGATTAGGTCTAAAACCTTCTGTATCCTCAAAAGAAGGAGGCAGAAGATTTGACTCTTTCTCCCCTGACGAATGATGTGGCACAATGGAGGCAGATTGCTGCAAACCAAAGCAAAGCTGTATGTTCATTTCCAAATTGAAGCAGCTGTAATCCCTATAAGTAAAAGGGATTATTAGCGCCAACGACTTCATTTTTCAATTTAGTCTCATGAATGAAATAAGACGCAGCTTCATGGCTCACATCGTTTTCCTTTGCAGACGCACAGAAAGCTGAATAACTTCCAGCTTCGTCTGCTACATTACGCTAAAACACAACTCTAACATTTATATTTAGTTATTTAGAAAAAAACACAACTTTAGTAAAAAAATAAATGTTTTTAAGAAACTTTTCTGAATTTTTTCAAACAATTGTGCTTTATCTCAACCCACACGCAGCTTTAAGCTTAAACAGAATAAAATAAAAAGGAATAATGAGACATCATGAAGTCTGTTTTTAGTTCCTGTGCTTCTGCCCACATCGGCACCTAATTTATGTGTGAAATGCTTTTTTTTATACAGCATCTACATTCTTTTCTCAGAGCTACAACTTTACCTGGTGTCACACAGAAATTATTCTCTTTTATAAAAAGATGCAGCCGACCCACCATGAGTCTCTCAGTGAGTGGAGCTAAACTAGAGTTAGAGAAATGGGTCACGTTGAGACTCTCTTCTTGGCAAAGCGCTGCATTCATCCCAGGCAGGAATCAGCTTCGATCCTCCTCCGTTTTAATGCTCGACAGTGCTGACCTCCACCTCTCGGACTGCAGTCGCCACAGGGCCGCAGCTGATGGGAACCTCAGCACTCTGAGTCTGGGAGCGCTGCCAGTAAGAGGCTGCAGTTCTGAGAGATCATTAGGAGAAAAAGCATCTCAGAACTACAATTTTTTATTTTTCTTCTTTTGGCCAGCAGTACTGAACATGAAAGGAGTCGTAATGTGACTTGAGGTTTGTGGAATGCTGTTACGCTTTAGCTGCAGACTCATTTTTATTTCCTACCAAAACTTAAACACTTCCTCTAACAAACCTTTTGGCTGCTATTTTCATTAATATGTGCATTGGCAAAGGATCTCATTCACTAAATACTGTAGATTTTGAGCACACAATGGTTATAACTCATTTTTACAGATGTTGAAGTAAATACAATATTTTAGAAAAGCAGGTATCGTTAAAGTAGTAGTATAGAAAAATATTTAACGGTACCCAGCCCTAGTCATTACTCAAAGCTCGTGACCATAGGTGAGGACTGGAACATAGATCGTCTGGTAAATCGAGAGCATGGCTTTCTGGCTCAGCTCCCTCTTCACCACAACAGACCTTTTGAGCTTCCTCCTTCCCTCACTTGTTAACAAGACCTCAAGATACTTCTCCTCTTCTTAAGGCAGAGCCTCTGCCCTGTCCTGCTACAGTCATAACAACAACAAACACAGACTTCTACAAGGAAAAGACTTACGACGGTTACATGATCACTTGATTTCTAGTAATGGGTAAATGTTCTAATTGGTCTCCTGTATCTCTATCCTGATGTCAATACATGAAACTGAAATATTAACAGGTCTGTTCCTCACCACACATGGATCCTTCATTTAAAGACTGAAGATGGGATGTTTCTTCCAACAAAAACAAGTGGTTTGAATAAAACGATCTGCTGCATCAATCCTGTCTCATCTTACTACACTTTCATCATTTCTTCAAAAAATAAAATGATGAAATGATCTTGTTTTACTTCCAATCCAATGACTAGCAGTGTAAGACATGTTTATATAACTAATGTAGACTCATCTTGTTCAATACAGTAAAAGCTTTTTAGCTGGAGCAATGGGCTGTTTTGCAAAAGTAGAATCCCAGATGCATGTCTGTTTCAGTAATCGCCTTAATTAAGTTAAAGACGTGGATAAAACCTCGACATCGTGTTTTTAATCATAAAGGAATTATGTGTCATATAACAGCATGTCTTTGGCACTTAGTTTTAGTCAAAACTCTACAAAATGGAGCCATGAACGCTGCCAAGACGGAGAAAAGAAGACTGTTGTTGAATACTGAGGCACAAAATGAAATCAAATGGGATACAGCGTCGTGTCTTGACATCCTCCTCTCCGTGTCTTTTCCTCCCGAGTAGCTTTCTTTGCCATTTTCTTGTTTCTAATGTAAATTAGACTTGTCGTAGCAGTGGCTACACACTGTGTTTGGTTTCTTTTATACCAGCTGTCAGAGAAAGGCAAGGAGACGGCAGCATTATTTTCACCCACTGATGCATTCTGCTTCACGACGTTTGGACTAAACACCAACTTTCAGGGAAACTCACGCAGGAAACCGAAAACTGGAGGTGACTCCTGATTCTACGGGTGTCAAACAGCGATTTTCTTTTTTCTCTTTGTGTAAAATATTGAACAACAGTTGAGCATGTTTATGGGACTGTTTGCTCGTGTTTGTGTCTCCTTTTGGTTTCACTAGAGGAAGCATTACTGATAAATGCAGGTTGGATTGTAAACGAGTACAGTCATCACAGTTTTTCTGTACTCTTGGAGACATTTTTACAATAAGAATCAGCAGGATTGTGTGTATTTCTGCGTGTGCAATCTGTTTATTGTCTGAAAGTCTGCATGTTTTCAGACCTTAAAGATTTATGATCTATCTGCAGTGTTGTAAACACAATTCATGATAAGATCTCATCTAAAGCTGCAGAAATAAAACATTCCAGCTTCATATAGGCATAAAAAATCATCCTATCCCACAGATAAGTTATATCTTGTCATCTTCCGCTTGCATACTCACCAATCCTCTCCCTCCTTTCTTCATCTTTTCCCTTCTTCTCCACAGACGCGTTATATAAGTTTCTATGTTTTTTATTCCCAAACCTTTCCACTGTGCTCATATATTTTCCTTCTCATCTCAGAGGCTCTAATCACATTCTCCCAAAGTTGTCCTTTACGTTTCTGACACTTGGAAGTTTTGTAGAAAGAGAAAGCAAATGTGCCCTAGTTTCGCTCACCTTTAGCAAAAATGTGAGGGGGAAATATTAAAGCCCAGATTTTTCAAAATAAAAAACAATTTTTTTGTGAGATGGTTGTTTTTGGTTAAAAGAAAATGCTGAGATGGAGGTTGTGTTTTTTTCTCTGTTTGCCCTCGTCTCCTCTGGGACCAGATTGATGAAGCGTCTGTCAGGTGTCTCATGGGTGTGAAGTCTTAGATTGTTGAAAAAAAAACCTGACAGTTATTTAAACAAATATGACCTTTTTTAGAAATGTAGATATGTATTATAATTTAAAAATTTTGATCTAAGTTTCACATATCATTTATAGTGACATACAGTATGTTTTCATTCAATATTAAACTAGAGTTAATTTGTAAATCAGTTTTTGATTTTCAGTTTTTACACAGTAATCTAGGACATTTTATATATGCTGATTTGAAGGTATATAAATTATTAGAAATGTCAAATTTTCTTTCGTCTTCAGTATTTCTTTTTCCACATTGCAGAGAATTCAGAAGCTTATAAATGATGAAGACATGTTTCTGATGGTTATGCATCTGGTGGTGGTTTAAAGCTTTTAGTTCTGCCAAAATGAAATGCAACACAAAGCAATGAGGCAAACATTCACTAACTCCATCCATCTATCTATCCATCCATCCTCCCAGCCATCTTCTCCTGCTGATCCAGAGGGACTCTGAGGTGTTCCCAGAGGTCTCCTCCACTTGGAACAGTAGCTTATTCTCAACCCGGACTAAAAATCCATCATTTCCCATTTGAGGATCATGGTCTCCATCTAGGAAGTTCTGATCCTCATCTCAGCTTAATCACCATCATTAATTTAGCCCAGAAGAACACTGAAATGACCTCCACATTTTCCCTGATATTGTTTTAGTATTTGTTTTTGATCCTTTGGGATCAAGAAAGTATTTCTTAAATCGTGCAAAAATGTGACATAGTTGGCATTTTATTAGTGAGTTATTGGTAGGCTAAATAAAAATATAAGATCAGCCTGTGTTACTATCAGAAGACATGAAAAACTACAAAGAAACATGTTTTCGCCCAACTGACTCCAAATTGGTGAAAGTGGAAAGTCATTTTGCATCAGAAATATTATCTGAGCTGTAAAACCAGGAAGCAATTTGTCATGTGGCACTCCACTGGAAACACAATCCTCAGTACAAGTGTTGCAGCGATGTTTCAAATCTTTTTGAACATGTTGGTGCCATCATGCAACTCAGATGAAAGTGAGCATCCATCCAAAATAGAAAATGTCAGACATGAAGACAAAGATGCTGCTTGGATTGTTGAATTTATTTATAGTGTTTGGAAACTTTACAGGGGCATTAATCTATTAAATCTTATTCAGGTAACTGGATGCAATCTATGATTTTTAGTTGAGATAATTGAGATGAATTTAAGTGGCAGAAACCTGCATTAAAGTTAGTGTGACCCAAAGTTCAAAGAGCTCAATAAATGTGACCCGGCTGGAGAGGCAGTGTGACCTAGAACTGAGACGATTTAGAACCCTGAGATTTTCAGAAGCTGTTTGACTTTATCATCAAACAGTCTGCTAGACCCAGACACGGGAGAAGAGCTCAAATAAGTTCAAATTTAAAAAGCTTCTAGTGGATGATTTTGATATCAAAGTAGTATTTAATTTTTTCTTAACTCAAACCCAACCAATAAATAAAGTTTAGTTTCTAACTAGAACCTTGTTTTTGTTGTTTTCTTTTACTTTTTACTAACTGATTTAGTTGTAATAATTGGATCATAAGCAAGTTTCTAAAAAATGTTCTTCAGATGAACATAAATGAGATTTGTTCAGTTCCATAAGATTGTTCTCAGTGTTTGTTTTAGGAGACGTTGCCTCTTCAGTGTTTGTGTTTAGTTCATTGGACTATCCATCCATCTTTATTCTTTATACTGTAGGTTAATGGGGAAGGTTAAGGCCAGTTCACACAGCAGGATTAGTAAGCTGACTTTCCCACAATTCTCTTCTTCCAACAATCTTAAGGATGCGCTTGATTACCGTACTGACTCTAAATATGGTCTTAGTAGATTTTTCTGTCATGTGTGGTGTTAGGAGTGCTCTGGTCCACTCAGAAGGACATCGTAACCACTCCGATCACAAATCAGGGAAATCCAACTTATTGGATTGTCTTGGCCTGATAGTGCAGTGTGTGTTGACTGAGGACCAATGAGTGTGCAGTCTGTTGATTGTGACCTGTAGCCAATCAGAAAGCGAGGTGACACAGTTATGCTGCATGGAGTGAGGGAAATCCCAAATCAAAACAGGTGTTTGTTTAAGTTATTATACCTGGCAACAAAACTGTCACAAGTGCATTGTTGTTTATAATAAAAATACAAGCTGTCATGTTTGTTTACTCTGAAGTCAAGTTAAATCTAGAAGTTCTGCCAGATTTCACGCCTGCCCTGGGAATGTTTGTGGGTGAAATCAGTTCATGTTCGGTGTGTTGTTTTTGCAGTGTGGCTGCACGCCACACACTGTGGGACCAGAAGTGTTAACGTCCATGATTTTTAATTGCCTTGTGTTGGGCGTCTCATGTTTTGAAATATCCTGCCATGTGAACCCAGGCCTTAGGGTTAGTGTCTATCCCCTCTAGTTCTAGGACTGTGGAACAAACTGGAATACCTGGAAAACAAATTAATCAGGCCAATTTAGTTATTTGACATGGCATCAAAAATACCTCTAGATATTTGTTGTTTAAAATAAATCAGTTGTCTTTTGTTGCTCTGCCTCTGCTCTTCACAGCATTAAACCATGGAGCCAATTAGCCTTCAGCTGAGCCAAATTCAGCTCTGCTCTCGTCTGATTTCTCTGCATCAGTCGGGTCCTCAACAGGTGGAAAAACTCTTAAATCAGTTTGACACCAGATCACTGACACAGTCCGACATAACAAGCATCAACATGTTTGAGAGATGAAGAGGTTCACTGTGGTTACTCAGACTTTACTTTTTTCATGAGCTTGAATAAAGTTTATTTTGTTGTCGGTTTTTCAGACTTTAAATTAGGCTCAGCAGGTGCTTGCACCTTGTGGTGAATTCTCTGAGCTATTAGTTATGAAGCTTTGAGAGTTGAAAAGGAAATCGAAGCATTGAGCCAAGGGAGCACTCTTCAGTTACTTTCTTGTCTTAACTTAAAGTTGTTTTTCTTGATCCCTGCAAATATTTTGTCAGATAAACTGGGAAAAACCTCTCCCCCTCGGTCTACTGGATCTTTCTGTTTGTTTTTGTCCAAAACCATAAAACAGTAGTTTTTACAGAAAAATATAAAAACATCAGGACAGATTGGAGCAACACATCTGGATATGTGCAGTGATCCTGCCCCCCATGAGTGAACGCAACCCTCTACTCTGAAAGGTGGTAAATGGAGCTCTGAGGTGTTTAAAAATTAAATATAAAAAAAAAAGATGGAGAAAAGAAATAAAAAAAAAACGAACAACATGAGCAGGTATTTGAGTTCAAAAGGCCATCGACAGGTTTTGTTTTGTTGACGTTTTATGAGGTGAGCCATATACACGTACAAGAACACGTTCTCCAAAATTTAGCCCTAGAATATAATTTTTAGACTAAGGTCAACCCTAAGTGACAAAATGTACCTCCTCACCTCTACTTGATATTACTCAATCTGAAGCTAAGGTGGGTGTGGTTGTAGCTGAGAGTCAGTCACAACACAGTCTGAGGGCTAACTGATCACAGGAGATGATGGAGAACAATTTTTTATTTATTTTTTGACTTTGGGTTTTTTAATTTGCTGAAATCCTGGAATAAGATTGCGATGACAATATGAAACAATAAATACTTTATGTGTGTTCCCTAAATAGATTTTATGTAAAATGCTCTATAATTATGTATAAATGAAGTGGCCTTTATAGTTTTTATTTTGGGTGCAGGGTTGCAGGTTGCCTCTTTTGGCCTTGCTTTTTTAGTCCTGATTGCTGGTTTCTCTTTGAAGATCTGACAACACTGCTTCATTGTTCAAAATTAAGGTTAAAGCATTAAGTCAGTGGTATCCAATCCTGATCCTGGAGGGCTGATATTCAGCATGTTTTAGAGCAGTAGTTCCCAAAGTTGGGGTCGTGACCCCATTGTGGGTCCTGGGATGTTCTCCAGAACTAAAAGTGAATTTTAAATCCTTGCTAATACCACATCTCTGCCCTACAAACTGTTACAAACAGTTGAATAAATGTGGTAGATGTTTGTGTTGTCATTATATCCTTGTTTAAATAGTTTATTAACAGTGTTTGTATATTTTGCCAGTGATTGTTGGAGTCTCCATTAGCTGTATTGAAAACAGCTAGTCTTCCTTGTCTCTGCCACTGTTATTTTGTGGGTCAGAAGCCAAAAAGTTTGGGAAACACTGTTTTAGAGGTTTCTCTTCTTCAACACACCTGATTTCAGTTAGGTCAGCGTTACTCATTACACGGCTCGTCAAGCCTTAATTGGCACCTCGTGTGTTTGCTTACAAAATAACAGCCAATACATTTATAAAAGTATGCTACATAAATATACAATTAACACTAAACTACAAACTTGCAAACAGCTAAAATATATTTTTCCTTTTAACATAACTAACTTGTTTCCAAAAGCTAAGCCAAATTTAATATCTGGCAACCCAGGACACTTACGGTAGCACTGACTCATTTGACCACAGTGAACTCTAAAAGCTGTAAGCATCAGCACCCACAGGATTAGCATTAGCACCAGCAGCAAACACAGGTCGGTAAAACCATAAACTTAATACTCAGAGATTGACAATAAATGTGGCTGACAGATAATTAAACGTACTAACCCACAGATTATTATGGGTGTGTTTTTACACATTTCTCATCTCTTATACTTACTTTTATGACTTTCCTGCAGCACTAAACGGGAGACGTGTCCCTCACAAAACAATGCCCGGCTGGAACTCGGACAAAATATTAGTTCCGCCCATATGAATTATAAATAAAATAATAGATTTTGAGCCTTAACCATATATATATATATATATACAGTACACACACGTGGATGATTTGGTATATTGTTGTAAAAGTGGCTCTCCCCTTGACTTTGCTCCGTCAATGTGGCTCTTGTGAAAAAATTAGTGAGGATCACCGAGTTAGTGGCTGATTAAAGAACTTCTGCAGAGCTTGATTACCTGCAGAACAGGTGATTCAACCATTGATTCAGGTGTGTTGGAGCAAGGAAGGAACTAAAACATACTAGATACAGGCTGTTGAGGAATGATGTACACCACTGCATTGAGTCAAGGCATGCATTTAGTCTATCAGGTTGCCACAGAAGTGCCTAGACAGTTCAGATGTTTCAGTTTACAGCTGCTGTAAACTGAGGATATGTTGCACTCTATATCCTTAATAGAAAATATTGGCAACTCTTCAGCGTAAGCTTAGGTTTGTCCTGATACTTTGTCTGAAGGTATCATCCGCTGTCAGATCACCTTCATTTAGTGTTGCTAGAATGATCCGTGAAAGTTCTTCATTCTAAAAACATAAAACGGCCTTGTTCAAAGTACACAGGAAATATTAGCACTACTCTTGAACACAATCTAAACATGCTGGTGCACAACACTGACTTACAGTGTGGGATGAGCAAAGGGAAATACCATTCAGCAGTTCTTCATGTACTGAAGCAAAGCCCTGAAACCCTGCTATCACTCACATATTCACTAAACTGTGAAACACTCTGACTTCGACTGGCAGCTACATAACACATGTCTTGTGCAACAGCCAGAACACCAGTAAGTCACATTCAACCTGGAAATCTGCTTTTCACATTTAGTGAGGGGTTGAATGGGGGAAAGAAGAAAACTCTTTCTCCTCTCATTGCTGTTTCCCATGATGCCTCTTCAAATGTTCCTGCTGCTTAATGATGGACAGTTTGGATCCCATAACTGCAAAGTTCAGAGAACAGCAGGCAGTCATTCAGGATATTTCTGCAGCTGTCCATGTGTTGTTGAATTTGTATATAAAAAAAAGACTTTCCAAGTTTGTGGAACCAAGTGCACTTTTTATCACTTGTTTGCCTGTCATGGCTGAAGTTATTGTGCAGCTGTTCGTGCTCCCGGTATAGAGGTGTTTCTATTGATATTCTCAAACCAACTCATATTTGGAGGGGAAACAGATGGTTGTTATGGCCCCCTCTTCCTGGAGGTTATTTCCCCACAAATAGCTGCCTCTTGTGCTGCCCTGACACATATCTTAATTATCTCCAAGCGCTCAACTGCTTCCACGAAATATGGCCTCTGGAGTTTGAGCAGCCTGCTCGTTTCTCCCAGCTGCAAAAGCATGCATGCACGAAATGATGGACTTAGCCTTAAAATGAGCAGATAAAAACATGTAGGAAGCCCAATAATTCTATAGCAGTTGGTACTCTTTTCCATTTTTTAACTATGCCAGTATTAAATTTTAGTGGTATGCAGGTGAGAGTTTGGATATGACTGTAGAGGCTGTTAAAGTTTAGTGATGAAGCACATCTGTTGGTGGGCGAACGGACGTGTGGGTCTGAACTTTGCCAAAATTATGTAGAACACAAAAATTGTTTGACAAAGTATGCTGTGGGGGGGTGGGGAGTAAGTTTCCAAAAAAGAAGTTTAAAAAATAAATAGAAATCAAATTCACAGTGATTCAAACATTCTGAGAAAATGTCAAAGGAAGTGAAAGAACCAACAGAAGAAATCAGGCTTAAAGCTGCAGTGATACATTCTCCCCAAACAGAAGAGAAAGCAATATTTTGAGTCTAAACAGACTCTAAACTCCACCCCCTTCAACCTGAAGCCATGTCTCTATAACTAGTGAATGCTCACCACTGCTTAGCTGGAGGAGGACAGTGCTGTTTACCTGTCTGTTGCTGTTTTTTTAAATCTTAATGTGCGCCTTTGGAGCTCGAAATGGAAAGTACTGAAGCTTCTACTCCTCGTCTTCCATTCAGCACATCTAGTTCCTCTGTTTGGCAGCATTCTTTAGTAGAATCCTGTAAATTTAAAGCACGGTGGTAGAGGTTTTTTAAATTGGGATGTTTAGCTGCATTTACCTAGCATAATTTTTAAAAAGCTCTGAAATCAGACTATCTACTTCAGCTTTAAGTGGTGATCCTGTTTTTCCCCATTTATCCAAGGTTGCATTGCAGTGGTAACAGCTCCAGGAGGGAAGCTCAAACAGGCCTCTCCTAGTAACATTCTCCAGGTCCTCCTGGGGGATCCCAAAGCACTCCCAGGCCAGAGAGGATATTCATGTTTTAGGTTTGACTGGAACTCCTGCAAAGGAAGACCAACAAGAAGCATCAGTCAGATGCCTAATCTAACTCAGCTCACTCCCTTTGATGCGAAGGAGCAACAGTTTTATTTCAGGCTCCCCCTGGAGTACCCAGAGAAAGACCTTGCTTTAGGAGAATATGCAAACTCCAAACAGAAGGGCCACAGCCGGGTATCAAACCTATGACTTTTTGCTGTGACGCAACAGTGAAACCAACTGTTCCACCATTCAGGGTAATAATTTATCACCCCCAAAACGTCAAACGTTTCTTTTCAAAATTCCCATCAATGCTGTGGTGTCAAGCCTGGTCCTGGAGGGCCATGGTGTTTTAGTGGTTTCCCTGCTCCATCACACCTGATTCCATGGTTATATCACCTGTTCTGTATGTCATGAAGCTGGTATGTTGAGGCAGAACAACCTCAAAATATGCAGGATGGTGGCCCTCAAGGACCAGGACTGGAAACCATTTTTTTAAAGTCAAAAATCCCAAATTAATTTTGGAGCTACATATATCCAAATACTAGAATGACATATTTTAACATTTTGGGTTGGGTATCACAGTCCATCCGATTTCTCTCTGCATGATGAACAACTGAGCATAAGTCAGCTTGGCTGGATTTATACGTTACCATTATTTCCTTTCCAGTTCTGAAACCACCAGAATGTCCATCTACTTTCAAGAAAACTAAGTTAGAGATCAATTTCTGAAACTAGTTTTAGGTGTTCAATATTTTTTTTAATGCAGTC
This sequence comes from Callopanchax toddi, assembly GCA_006937965.1. NCBI lineage: Eukaryota > Metazoa > Chordata > Actinopteri > Cyprinodontiformes > Nothobranchiidae > Callopanchax > Callopanchax toddi. Next base: position 45,482 of record SSNR01000177.1, read on the forward strand.
TAATCAGTATACATTTTATCCTATATGTCCAGCATCTGTTATATTTAACTGTTTGACTCATCTATTATTCTAATTCAATATTTCATTGATTATACAAAATGCAAGATAATCAAAAGATCACAACATTAATGAAAAAAATTGTGTTTCTTTTCTGTATAGGACTCATCTTTTCAGCTGTACTGATTTTTCTTTCCCCGAGTGCTTCATCCTTCACAAAACTTCTATAGTTCTGCAAATTTGTGCACAGTTGCTCTGTTTGCCTCCGACTGACTTGGAACAAAGTAAAGGGATCAAAGAGTGATTTAATCTGAAATCCCAGCATCTGAAGTTATTTCAGTAGATGCAAGTCAGATAGATGCCAGCCATGCTTGTATGAGGATATTGTTCATCTCTGAGCCAGATTAGATCTGTGCAAACGGATCAAAGCAATGAGCGATAACTCATTATTCTCTGAGCATGTCGCTCTATTTACAGCATGTTGATGAGGTGTCCCAGTTAGCGTGTAAAACGTATGAAATTTTTCTACGTAGAAACGGATATGATCAGTGGACATGATGATCATTAAGTATTGATGAATTAACCGGATGACGTCCAGCCGTGGGGATGTGAGGCGGTGATGGACACGTTCGATCTTTTATGATTCCGTTTCATGAGTGGCTTTGAAACCCTTCACATCATGTAACTCATCAACTTCTTGGAATTTAATTGTAAACATCAAGAGATACTCAATCCATCAGAGCTTCGCTTTATATTGGGATAACTAGATGGCGTTTGCATGCAGAGATGCATTATATAATATGGTAAACAAAAAAATCATGTTATAAATGTTCAAACGTAAAAAAAACTTTGATTGAATTTCATTTGAATCTATGCTGTAATAATATAGGTAAAAAATGTCAGTTTGCCTGGTTGGTTGTTGATATTCGCAGCAATTACAGCTAATGAATAGGTTTGATGTGAGCCTAAATACACAGTTAAACTTACCAATAACTGATGTGTAGAGAGGTTAGAGTAACACACAACACAACACTGTGTTAGCTAACAGTACAGCTAGAGGCTACTATTGTAATATTATGAACGTAACATTATTGACTGTTCCCTGTACTGCTAAGCAGACAGCACCATATACCTGCCAGGTGAATTTAGCCTGTTCATAGAACACACATCCATCAGCTATACACATATCACATCACACCACCACAGCTGCTGCATCGTCTGCCATCAACAGCAGCAGGTTTTTTTTAAATATCCTTGTTGCCGTCAGTATTTGGCCTGATGTACAGCGTTCTCTCTAGTTATTCCACTAAATCCTGGACAGAACTGTTGAGGTTTCAAATACTTACAGTCCAATTCTACGAAGGTGCAGACCTCATCTTCAGAGAACGTTCTGTTAAAGTTCAAATTTTGCGTGAATTTTATTGTTTAAACAATATCTATATCTCTATGCTATAACAAAAAGTCATGGTATAGTAATGTTAAAACATTTTTAAAAACCACGCTGTAATGTAAAAAATGTTTATGAAATCTTAGGGATCTGAAAATGTGTGAATGTGTTTTTTGGTTTGATTAGAATCCCAACGGCCACGGAGACGGAAATGACAGGGAAGGATACAGAAAGATAGGCTGGGGGTGACAGAGAGAAAAGAGTTTAAAGGATCTGATTCTAGACCTGTAGAAAGAGAGAGAACAAGCAAACAAACAAAACAAAGGGCAAAGATACCTCAGCAATAAACATATGAATATACAACAATTACAATGTCTTGAAGTGTACACAGTAATGACTAATTGAAGGTGTGTTCAGAATGATCAACAGCCCAAGTTAATGTGTCTGAAAACACTTGAGTTCATGCTTGTGTGAGCACCGCGTGAGCAGCTGTGTGTGCGTGTAACCGGGGGCAACGCTAAAGGTTGTACAGCCCAAGCGCCGCCCCTCCGCCGTCAGGTACAGGTGGAGAGCAGGTGCAGACCCCAAAAAAGGACAGAGACTCAGGAGACAACGGACTAGATTAAACAAGTGTCTTTATATAAGCTTGAGAGATGATAAAAAAACTAAAAACAACTAAAATCCCTATAAAATGGCCATAAAAACAATCTTTTATAAAACCAACTTAAAAGTCCAGGTGTGCTGGACCCAGGATTTCCAGGCTGACCTCTGCAGTATATCAGTCTCATGGAGGAGGGACGTGCAGGGGGGGGGTTCCCGACCTGCACTCTCGGCCGTCTCCCTCGGATGGTCCCGCGGCAGTCCAGCGGCAGCGACGGCGGCGGCCTCCCGCACCTCCTCGCCCCGCAAAGCAAGGGCCCTGATCCGAAGGGTGCGGTCCACTCCATCTCACGCCGTCACTCGCCCACAGCACGTCACTCCAGTCCCCGCTCCAGCTGCGGGGACAGGACGCTCAGCTCCTCGCCGCTCCTCCGGACCACCGATCGGCCTCCTCCTCGCCAGCTCCCCACATCAGCCGCCATCCCTCCTGGCTCCTCCAGCACACCCTCCATCTCTCCGGTTTCTCCTCTTACATTTTTCCTTCTTTCTGTACCTCTTTCTCTCTCTTCCTCCAACCTGAGTGTCACCTAAATAGGTGACCTCGGACACGCCCACTCGCACAGGTGATTTCAATCATGTTAAAAGAATGTCCACAGTGATCCACAACTAAACAAACATTAAAACTATAAAAACATGCCAAAATAAAACATAAAAACAGGAAAAATGCAAATAAAAGCTTTAAAAACAACAATCAAATTCTCACTGTGTGACATGCGTATGTGCGCTAGTGTATATAAGGTTTAATCATATGAGTGTTCTGTGAGTGTGAGGAGCCACAGACCCACCCCCAAGACCCATGCCCCTTGGTCACTTCCATACCGAGGTGAAGACGAGCAATGGACCACCGAGGTAGCAGAGCAGCCCATCACCGCAGACCCCGACCAGACAGTCAACTCCTTTACCCAGCCCCCAGCCCAGGGCAGAGAACAGAGAACAGGGGTGTGGAAAGATCCCAAATCTCCCTCCGTCAGCTCGAATATACGTAGTATCGATGCATGTTGTAATACAATGTATTTAAAACAGGTGGGGGACAGCACGCTATCCCGCACCCGACCCTTAATGTCTACATGCAACATAGAAGTAGGCACTGGCACTGGAGATGAAGATGGTTGGTAAGACCCCACCTCCCCTCAGGTGCCACTGAGTGTGCCCACCCCAGAGGCCCTAGATGTGCGTTAGGAAATGACTTAAGTGGGAGTGTTTAAAATGCCCAATAAAATTGGGCCACAGTTCACGACAGGACTGCAGAGATGTAATGTCACACCCGCAACACACCTGCACCCAAAGTCCTATGAATCTGTGGTGAAGGGATGGAGTAGGAGGGAAATCTATGGGGATGGGGGGTAAGATGGGGGGAGCCCTCCCATCAAACCCAGACCCATCCAGAGGAGCTAGCTCCTCTGGAGCTGGACATAAGGGCGCTAGGACATGACGCAGGGGCTTCAAAGACGCCTACATTCATAAAAACAAATATTGGCTAGGCTAAACATTTTTTGAAGATCATTTCTGTGCAGCTCGCACCTTTGTGTTATTTTTCTTTTGTCTGTGAGGTTTGCAAACAATGTGTGGATACGTGTTTATGGAAGTAGGTCTCCTTGGAGCTACTGTGTCATGTCCTTGCACCGTTCAGCGGACGCTTACAGCTGTTCGTCATAAAGTTGTTGCAAGTCTAAAATAGTACATGTTTTCCTTTGTGTTACTTTTTATTTTGACTTTCAGTCGATATATTTGAGGTCACTAAGCAGAATTAGTATCATTAGTATCACTGCTGATTGAGTTTTAAGAACTTTTTTTACATTGTTTCCTGCTAAGCTAAAGCTAAAGGAGTACTGCTGGATCAGGACAACAGCCGGGCTGGTTACAAATAGTTTTTGCTCACTTATCTAACTATGGGGAAAATGACAATAGACAACAACAAAAAATCACTTTCTGGTGGAGTATCCCATTAAGGACTGCAGTAATCAATTTGAAACTAGCTGCTCTAGAGCTAACCGTTAGCTTGTCAACCTAATTAGAACTAATCTATTTTCCTCTAAACTGCAGTCACTAAGATAGCTAAATGAAACAGCTATGATATGCAGTGGCTTTTGTCATGATTTTGTCACATAACCTCACTGTAAAAGATCTGAATTATCTTTAAAGGTTTTTCTTTCTGAGGCCATGCAGATGATGTTTAAACAGAACGGACTTAACAAGCGGGCTAAATGCGAGGGTTACATTTTTACATTTTTCACAGAAACAAAATATGAAAGAACACTTGTGATTTAAAAGAAAGTTTCTGATGTTCTGTGTTTAAGAAATCAAAGCAAATTTCTGATAATTTCTCCTCAATGTTTTAACTTTTAAGTGCTTTCTATGAAAATAAATCAGCTTTCCCTCAATGTCCCCAACACTCAGTCTAACCATAAAAAAGGAAAAGATGTGCTGCAATTTGTGTAAACAATGAAAATTTCATCTCCACTTGTTCTGGAGCTTAAAAAATGTGATGTCAAGTTGATTTGATAATATTATAATGTGATGATATTCAGTATTTCTGTGGTGGATTACTTTTTATTTTACCACCACAGTCGGCAATAAAACAAGACAATGCAATAACTGCCAGTGATAAACGTCCAATAAAAAAATCCCCTAAAGGCAGAGGAAATGATAAATAATATAAATCATGAAGAAGTTAACTGCACTGGAACACATTCTGCAAATGTCCTTTTGTCAGTAAAAACATAATTATAGGAGTGTCAGTTTGAACATGCCTTTAGGCAGCTGGGTGTATTTATTATGCAGGACTCTGTAGATGTTCGACTCATAGGATTATAATCAGTTTGCAGAATTTTTTTTTTTTTTTTGGGGGGGGGGTATTTACTTCCAGTATTTTCCATGAAAGGTCTGAGTTTTATTCCATTCCAACACAAACAACATGCATATTATATACGTTTTAGTGTAAGTACTCTGCTAAAACAGCCACACATTATTGCAATCTGCATGGGAATGTTGTTATAGGCTTGTGATTGATTACAGTAATACATATGGACACTGATGAGGAATAATCAATTCTGTTTTCTACAGTAGAAGAAGTGTCTTTAGATTTTCAAATGCTTACTGCTTCATGAAGTATTTGAAATCTGCAACTTGAGACAAGGTGCTGATGGGTAATAGCCCCTCTTTAATTGATAGTGTATAAAAATATCCAGCTGCTAATCAGTGCTGCTGTGTGAAAGCTGGCCTCAGTGAGCACTTCCTTCTTTGTCTTTGACATGAGTTAGTGCGGCGCGGTGAGACGACTTGAACGCAGCTGAAGCCGTTCAGAAGAATTGCACGCTGTGGCACATTTTCAGGCTGATAATGGAACAGGCACGATGAGGAGAATCTAGATTTAGTTTCCCAGAGAAGCCATATGGAAGGAAGTGGAGGATGAAGTGATGCAATTGGGTGACATGCTGCAGAACTTTAGTTCAGCTAGTGGGTTTATGAAGTGGCCTGGTGTTTCTGTTGGTGTACAGTAGATGATCAACCGACTCATAGACAGGCCTTTGCGCTATTGGTTCTTAGAGAAACTATGTTGATGCAGTATTTGGGATTAAATATGGATGCATTGGTTTATAACACCATTGTATTGTTATTATTCTATCTATTTAGCAAGTAGATGAAAAGTCTTAATTTTTTCAAGAATCTTCAGGAATAGGAGGAAAAATGCTTTTATGTATTAAGGTGCTAAATTGTTTCATATTCATTTCTGCTACTTGTGTGTCTTTAATAAATCTGATCATTATCAGTGTATTAAAGTAAAAATCATATCACTGAACAGAAATAATTACCCCAGAATACAGGAAGAACGTCATCTTGATCACTTTTGGGACCCCATTCATCTTAATCTTTTTTTCAGAGCCTCAAGATTCATCCATCCATCCATCCATCCATCATCTGTAGCTGCTTAGTCCTCCACAGAGGGTCACGGGGGAGCTGGTGCCTATCTCCAGCGGTCAAGGGGCGAGAGGCGGGGGATACCCTGGACGGGTCGCCAGTCCATCGCAGGGCCACACAGAGACAAACAACCACACACCTACACACACCTAAGGACAATTTACCAGCCCAATTAGCCTGACAGTCATGTTTTTGGTCTGTGGGAGGAAACCGGAGTACCCGGAGAAAACCCATGCATGCATGCATGGGGAGAACATGCAAACTCCACGCAGAGAGGCTGCAGAGCCGGGACGCGAATCCACGACCTCCTTGCTGCGAGGCAACAGTGTTAACCAACTGTGCCACCATGCAGCCCGCCTCAAGATTCAGATTTTTTTAAAATGATTCTAAATTGTATTATCTGAGAATGTTAATAAAAACTGACGAGGTTAAAAGAAATTCAGTTGAAAAATGACAGGCTGAAAAACATTCAGATGGATTTCTTAGGCTATACATTATAAAGAAGGGCTTTCAGCTTTTAAACCCACAAAACACTCTGAATCTGATCAAAACGTTTAACTTGTTTAGCGTGAAATTTTTTTTTACGAATAGTCCAACCAAGAAAGGAAATAATCCAAACACAAAAGACACGGGGGTGCAGTGCGTAGTCCACTGCTGATTGATGGACAGCAGCAGCTGTGTGCGTGGTATGTGCCGATGCGTGATTACAACATGGGTTCAGTAGAAGAACTTGCACCCCTGGATTTACTGTGCGGTCTGAACAGAACAAGCACTTGCTCTGGATGCGGACCGCGGCCCACCACTTGGTTAGATATGATGTAGAAGCTCTAATCAGCTGTACTGGTTTCTTCTGTCACAGCTGTTAGCAACACATGCCAACGCTGTGGAAACCAATCAGGCATTACTAACGGATTCATAGTTAGGCTATACTGGTACTTTACCAGACCAAATGTCAGTACTGTGAGGATACGGACGACATGTGTGTACATACTGCTACATAACAACTACTACTACACTAGTACTTTAACCCCATCTGCTCCAGAGCTAGCTCCAGTTAGCTCCTGTTGTCTTTTGCTGCAGCTCAACTGAGGGCTGAACATCCTGCTATGTTAAATAGTATCAGCCCCATAGTATTGAAGTACTTTTATGAGTAAGAGAGCATAATATTGGACCAATACTCTATGCCGGTATTGGTATTGGTGCAACTCTCTTGTTTTTTGTTCATGAGCTCAGATTGGTGGGTCGTTTCCTTTAATCTTCTGTTCAAAGTTCACAACAAAACTCTCTTTTTTCTGTAATTTCTGCATCTATTTGAGTCATGCTGTGTCATCATGTCACGCTTCAGTTTGGATGAATCATTAAGACTTTATTTTTAAAACAATCAGCTCACTTCTGTCTCTTAGTCGAACACTCAGACATCAGGTTTCACATAAGTCTGGTCTTCAACGTTTACCATCTGCTGCTCTGCTGCAAAACAATGGAAAATAGGTTTTCCTGTTGTGTATTGATTGTTTAAGTTGAATCACAGATACACTGCTGACATCATCCAAACACACATTTTCTCTTCATTTTTATCTTTGCTGCATCAAGGATTCAGGAGCCATGTTGGTTATTTCTTTAATGAATGTCAGCAGAAAAGTTATTGCAGGAGCAGAAAATGTTAATTGTTGAGGATTTATGTTTTCTGTTGAAGTAAGTAAAGATTTATTCCTTTCAATGAAAAAAGATGGGGGAAAAAACTGATATAGCAGGAGGTTTTCATCTCCTTCGCCACAAATAAAGTCATGAATTCACATTAACTTTCCATCAACGATCAGTCCCAGGAGACGCTTTTAGAGTGAATAAAGCACGGCAGCTCTCATGATGAAGTTTATTACACAAATCCATCCAAACTGCATAAAGAGGAGGGAAGGGAAACAACATGTTTGCTAAACAGTCGATGCAGAGCTCGATTTTCTTAGGGATTGCGGCTCAGCTGCTGTCAAATCAGATACAACAAGGACAGGAACGTTTCAGGGACAGCACAGATATTCTCTCTAATCATTTGGTGGGACATGCAATCAGAGTTATTAATTTATGAAAAGATAAATCTGTAAACTGGACTTGTTGCTTTGTTGTGTTGAGAAACCTTTAACCAGGTGTGATCATGAATTCACCTCTTTAGCCTGAGTCCCACTGGTTTTTACTTTTTGATCTTCCATAACAATAAGAACTGTGCCCCAGGCTTTCAGGATCAATCCAGACCATGAGCAAAAGCAAATATATATTTTTTCTTTTGTTAACATTGGATGATGAGAATCGATGCCAGTGCAAAGTGCAACTCCACAGCAGCATCTCTTTCTGGTAGTTGGGAGTGGGCATAGTGGGACACCCACCATTTGCAATCCCAGCATCTGAAACAAGATTACGTTGATTTAAAGCAGCAGGGGTCTAAAAATCGGTGCACGGTTCTGCCTGGAGCAAGACAAATGGACCTCAGGGCCACTTCTGACACATAATGACTCCTGCAGTAAATGCTGGTTTCTGTCAGAGTTGTCTTTTGCTTCAATGAGATTACCTGGTTGTGTAATTCCACTGACGGAGATGTTTGCAGGAGAGGGAAACCTCATTGTGTGCATTTACTCTCATATATCTTCCACTGTGTTCATTGTTAGCAGCAGACAGGTTCTGGTCAGTCCAAAAGGCTCAGTGCAGACCCCAGCGAGGGAATCCTTATCTGCTTGTCCTCATTCATTACTGCACCAGGAGACCTTTCACTGCTCATTTGAAAGGTCCGGAGATTCCTGCAGGATCACAAATGATGCCACATTGAGCCTCAATGAACTAAAGGCTCTATCTCACTGGGCTGTGAGCAGTTAGAGACACAGAATTAAGACAAATGTACAGATTTTCAGTCAGAATGACATTGAACTGGGACGTATGACACCTGAATATCTCATAACTGACAAATTCCACCAGTGTCTACAAAACATCCCCATTTGTTAACCATGTTTCACAGTTTTATTCCTAGTTTTTAGAGGCCTATATCCTCATTCACCCCCTCTTAAAAAAAACACACAAGCTTTTTTCTGAATGTACATCATAAAATATGGCATGAACTATTTTTAATGAACTCAGGTCTTTCTCTTGTATTTTGCCCAAACCGTTTTCATGTAGACCAGTTTGAAGTTTCAGAGGTCACCAAAACTCTCCAAAGCTGTTTTACATTTCTCATGTGCTCTGACTCACAGCAGATAAACTGAGAAGAGTTTCAGGTACTTGGGATTGTCTTGAGAGATCGTTGGTGATGTCTTCTGTCATGTTTCTGGAATCTGGTCATGAGAACAACAGCTTAAGCAAAGATCCCGAGATCTGCTCATACAGAGGAATGACCTTCTCCAGCAAGTCCTGGGTCTGCCCCAAGGTCTCCTCCTGACTAGTATATGCCTGAAACACCTTTCATGAAATATATTCTTATCAGATGTCCAAACCACCTGGACTGACTCCTTTTAGTTCAGAGGAACAGCAGAGCTCCTCCCCTATCCGTTTGGGTGGGTCCAGACACTGCAGTGGAAGCAGCTTGTTTTTGTGATCTCATTGTTCCAGTCATTGCCTACAGCTGATGACCGGTGAGTGTTGGAACGTAGAACGATTACAGCTTTGCCTTCAGACTTCATTTCTCACTCTGGAGCAGTGGCTCTTTCCCAATCCAAACTTTGCAATTCACCCATTTCCATTTGAGGACCATGTCTCCATACTTGGATTTTTTTCAAATGGTCAAAATTCCAGCAACATAACAGAGAACTCTTGCAAATGTTTCAAGAAATTTAGCAAACTCCCTCATGAGCACCGTTTTTTATCAGTCTTCAAAAGTCACAGCCCAGTGAGTTACTGATTTTCGAGCTGTCTGACCTCCTTCAAGCTGCTCATTTCTTTACTTTGAAAATATTGCGCAAACATTTGAAGAAACAAAACAATCAGGGACTGCTAAAATCTTAGCAACAACGGTGCCTCGATTGACATTTTCTCTCCCTGGTGATATTTTTGATTCTGCAGAGCTTCGGGATGCTGAACTCCACCCGCCGTCCTTCTATCCTCTCTTTCAACCCACTGTGTTCCTCTCTTTCCTCCGCCCACTCTCTTTGTCATTGCTTTGTCTACGTGAACGGCGCCGCAGCGAAGCAGATGCACCTGTCCTCTGAGCGGTATCTGGGTTCCTCCCTCAGTGGACGACTTTGCAACTCATCAAATGCTCTTTTGAAGCTCGCTCAGTATTCAGGCGGTGAGGCATGCCAGCGAACATCACAGGTGAAAGAGTTTCAGGCGTCAGTCTGATTCAAAAGGTCAAGCTGCCACAGGCACTCTCAGGCTTTAACTATCTTTAAACACAAAAAGAAATATCCTGCTCAGCATTTGAAGCTTCAACATTTACAGGTACATCTGCTGCTCTCACACTAATTTTGTGATATTTCAATCTGAACATTTCTGGTAAATTATTATCCGCCACGCCTATAAATGTTTGTATAGTATTAATTTTCTTGATGAAAGTACAGTAAGTCTTTTTTCCTCCAGTGGCCAGTAGACACCTTTTCCTAAACTCATCCAGCTCTTTGATTTTCTCCTACAGAGGACTTTATTAAAGCAGCTCTAGAGGAAATTGGGTGATACTATTGCAAGAAGTGCTTTTGGTCAGGACACATTCTCGTATTGTGTAATTCATTCCTCTAATACAATCCAAATACAACATGAAAAATCCCTACTCTACCTCTTTTTACTGAATCATGGTTATCAGAAAACTAGAACTGTCAGCAGCTACGTTTTTATGATCTTTAGTTATTACACCTATTTTTATTCTTTATTCTGTTGCTGTTTTATGTTTGATACCAAGTTTCCAACAGAGCTAGAATGTAATCTCACACATATAATCTATAATTTGTCCCTTTAAAAAATATTAATTTAAAAACTATGTGAATCAACAGAAGGTAATATTCAAAAATATTTGTACATGTTTTTGTTCTGAAAATGTTCAATTCATTTACACTGAGAAGGCGGGGCTTAAAACTTAAAATGCTGCAGCCAGCCACTAGGGGGTGTGCATGTTTTGTTCTGTCTAATTATTACTAATGTTGATGGCCAAAACCAACAAAGAAAAAAAACTGTACTCAGATGTATCCTGTTGTGCAACATGTAGCTGGAAACTTGGTGCATAAATATAAATCACTGCTGCGTTCATGGAGTAGTTGAAATGGAAAACCACAGCACTGTTATCGATATAGTTTATTACATAGTAAACAAGATGTTGTGAGTGAATATTTTAAGGAGCCCTAGTCATAAGTCTCCTTGGGACGTGTGTATTTCCTGGGTAAAGGATGTGTGGTGCCGTCTCTGCTGTGTGGTGGTTTTTATTTTTGTTTGATTTTAACAGTAAAGCGTCCTATCTGCTCTCACATATGTGAATGTTTTCTTTGACTTTAACTTAACAAGAAACTAGAATGGTTGATCAGCTTAACCTCCAGTGGGAAATGGTGCAGTTATTTTAATTAGGAGCACATTTTTAAACCAATCCCTTCATGTTTGTGAGTTACAGCACACCCTGCTACAGTGATATAAAGAAGTGATGAGATAAGATTCAGTCTTCTTGTTTCCGCGGCTCAGCCACGGGTCAGCCCCACCATTATCACAGATATGTTCATTAACCTGACGACCAGTGCATTTTCAGTGCCGTGACTGGTGACCTTTAACGATTCGCTGTAATTGTTTCAACATCGTTCTGAGAGGTCTGAGCATGACTCAGAGCTTTCAGTCGACAGAGGAAGAGAAAGAACAGGCCTTTGATGTCCAGCGTTATTAACGTCCTCCAGCTGGGTTCTGTCATTTAAAGACACACACCGGATTGTGTACTGAAGCATTCAGCTGAGTGTGTGTGTGTGTGTGTGTGTGTGTGTGTGTGTGTGTGTGTGTGTGAGAAAGACACGCTGCTTTCTTCTCAAGGTCGGTGTGTGAGGGAATCATTCCACCTCATGATGAAGTGAGACATCGAACGTCCAGGTGAGACGTGAACGTCGATGTGGGGAAACACCAGGTTGAAGAATTTACTCATAATTCAGTTTTGGTGAATTTTTGTTTGATTAAACTGCAGCGTTTTAGAGTTACTGAATGAGATGACATTGAACTTGCTGAAACATAAACACTGTAAAGGAACCAGCCCAAAGTTCAGTTCAACAGATTAAAACTGCATTATATCATTTTACTTCACCTTCTGAACTAAACCCAACACCATTATCTAATTCTCATTCATTTATCCTTTCTTTTTTTTCTTCAGATAAATGAGAAAAAATAGATGACAGTGTGCATCAATTTAAATAATTATTACTTCAACATGTGACTTCTGCTTTCTATTAGCTGCACCTCAAGGATTCTCAACATAAAACTAAAAACAGACCAGAATCAAATCTGTCTGGAGAGGAGAAGTGATGCTGATGCTGTTAAATCTGCTTCTCTCAGATGCTTCCTGTTGAATCTTAATGCAGCAAATCCCTAATAAAGCTGCTTTCACTCACATTAGTTTCTGTTTTCAGGAAGCACTCAAATGTTCTGAAGTGCAGCCAAATAAAAGCGTGTCCACACGTACAAGAACCAGTAAGGAAAGGAGCAATGCTTTTCTTGCAGCTTGTTCTTGATGCATCATCTGGGCAGAACTTTTTCCTTGTTTGGTGTTTGACAAATTTTGTGTGAGAACTTTAGATCTCCAGAGTTTCTTACAAGCTATCAAACGTCCTGCCCAGAATGAACTGGGTTCTTGTTTTTGCCACCTTAAGTAAACAAAAAGTTATCTCCTTTTTTGCAGAGTGTTACAGACTTAGTACTGCAGTTTTAATTGCCGTTACTTGAAAGCAGAGCAGGATTAAGGTTCTGTTTTTAATCAAATCCTCCCACAGTGTCATCTGACACAACCTTCACTCACAAACATTAAAGATGATATCTGTGCTGTTCTTACATTTGATGATCTGAGCAAAAAGTTAGAAAAGCTCCATATTTCTCAAAGTTTCAAATAGAATTCCTCAGAAGTATCTGACAACAGACAACCTGTCATCTCGGAGATTTTCCAGTCTGTTTTTTTTACCTGAAGTCACAAAGTTTGTCCTAAAAGTCTCTGTTTGCAGCAGTCAGTCTGGTGGAAAAATAGAAAATTTTCACAAAAATGACACCAAAAGCCTAAATAAGTTTTATATTTGTGTAAATTTTTATTCAGAACAAGTTCTTATATTTCTCTAAACATTTGTTTAAGGTGGTCTCTAACCTGCAACTTGTTCTTTAAAATTCACAGTCTACTAACACCACTCATCAATCTGTTTGATTAAACCTTTAAAGTGTTGATTTTCTGTATTTTCCTCCCCTGTACTGTAGGTCTAAGTTTTACTTGACTTACAGCTGCAGTTTCCACCATTCCTCTGAACCTTTTATACCGTGACACGCTGACATCAGGTTCACCCACCTGTTATCCTGATTTATTTTAAAAGGAGCTGACTCAACCTGGCGTACAGTAGCTGTTAGACCTTATTGCTATATTACACACATTTCAGCACTCAGAGGAAGGACTGCTAAATGTGGTATTCTTATTTTTATAGATATGATTTCTGAAAAGCCAACATGTTATATAAGAGAGTAAAAATGTCAGAGTATATTCAAGTAGTATCATACGAAGGCACACATTGAGAATAAAGTCACTCATTTTTTGATTTGTTTCAATGGAAATGTGGGAATTTAATGCATAAAAAGAAACAGCATTTAGGGTGTGAATAATTCATAATACGCAATTAAGTCAAATGAATGAACTTATTTTTTTAATTTAACAAAAACCCTTTGGATTGAGCTTGAACATGTTTTAGTCTGAACGTCAGCTACAGAGTCAGAAGTGGGAATTTGGTGGAGAAGAAAAATAGGTTGGACATCTTTCCGCTAACGCAATGTGTGCAATTTATTTTCTGTAAATCAGCTGAACTGAACAGCAGAGCCTGAAAATAAGTTTAAAAAAACTGGACAAACAAGACTTCTATATGACATTTGTTCTGATTGGGTTTTTGTGTTAAGATGAGTTTAGCTGCAGTTGGGTGGAATTGTATCCTGATCAGTGACCAGTTTTATCTGAATCAGCCTCAACGTCGTAAATGTTTTGCTCCATATTTAACTCATTTTAATTTAGGGGGCAAACAAAAGGGGGGGGGGGCAATTACTTTTTCACAAAGGACCAGATTGGTTTAGATAGCGTTTCCCTTTTTAATTGCATTATTTATATTTACTCTGGGTATCTTTGTCTGATATTGAAATTATTGAAAGTGTGCATGTAATTAAAAACAGAAGAAATCTGTAAGGGAGCAAATACTTTCCCACAGCACTGGCATGATCCACATGGCCCTGACAGACATAATATTTCTAAAATCCTTCATGGGAGTTTGACATTTTTCTGTTTCCAGTTATCAGCATCACTTCTAGTTTAATATTTTAATTTTTTTCATCTAAACTTGATCGTCTACATTATCTGTTGAGATTGAACTTTGGTATAAATTTAATCTGGAGTCGTTCACCTCTGACTTCTCAACCTGAACTCAACCTTCGTGTTCTGCACAACTTTGGGCTCTAATGGGTCCATATATGAATAATAAACTCTCTTTAGCAGGAATTAGAAATATGAAGACTTCAACTAATCAAATAGAATTTAAGATCTATTTTAGACTTCAGCTTTTGGAATGTCTCAGGAGAAATATATTTTAATGCATAAAGGAAGTTAAAGAATTTCTAGTTTTCAAGGTAAGCTGAGCTCAAATATAAAAGGAAAACAACAATCTGAAGGTATTTGGTTTTATTTGGACCTTCCATTGACTGAGCATGAATGAAGCCTTTGTTAGAGACTCTAGTTGCACACAGATAAAAATCCTGTCAGCTTTTTGTCATATTTCACTGCAGAGTGACTTTCCTGTCTTGCCTCGATGTGCTGCATAGAAAACTGGCAGCCTTGGAGGCTGAATGCTCTGATTTCCAGGACATGTTTGTGTGTTTTATCCATGTATTATCTACAAGACAAACCTGTGACAAAACAAAACCATCTGCTCTGTCAACTATTTGTTTTTATTATACAAAATATGTACATTCTAAAATATGGTACTTGTGAAAATGAATGTTCTTATGTAACTTTTTGTGAGTTGAAGACTTTCTGAATAAATAATGCATCAGTCAGATGAAGAAACCAGAACGTTGAGTACCTGAAGAGCAAAGTTGCCTTTCAAGACGTCCTTCTGGGTTTTCCTCCACTGATTGTAGAGATAACTCATAGTCTTGGATAAGTAATGGTTTAGAAAAAAAAAGCACTTTTTGCCCAAGTACAGTATCCTGTGTTCTGTGTGGTGGATGGGAGTCCACCTGACACGGTGATCCGGTCTGAGACGCTGACAGCGTCCTCAGACCTCCGTTCTGTTGGGTTTCTGTGAGTGACAGTAGGTTTACAGCTCAAATGTCAGCCACCCAGCGGGAGAGTGAAAGGCTGCGTGATTGATTGCCATCCTGATGTAACTCAAACTGGATTACAACACCGCAGCTGTACCGCAGCATGGAATTGTGGGTACTTATTGGAGAGCAAGGCGGTGAGAAGATGTGATGGTGTGCGGAGTGAGAGAGAGGTGTAAGAGGAGACAGATATATGGGCTGATAGTGATCGGACGGCGGAGTGAGGAGAAGCTGATGGTCACTGATGGATCCGGGCCGCTCGCTCGGCTGTGACGAGCTGATGTGGAGCGTTGATGAGGAACCTGTGTGAGGACAGAACCGAGCGGTGTTTTGAAAGTTCTGCAGGAGGGAAGATGTCGACTGCAGGAGAATAACTGGAAGATTACATTCACCTGAAGGAACGTGTAGATATGTGCATAAAAAGAAAGTTGGTGGACGTCTACGGGTAAAATGGGTTTGGATCAGGGGTCTGAAACTTTTACAATTATCTGAGACGTTTCTGCCCTTTTTCCCCTAAATAAAGTTTTACCACAGCAAACACAATGCTTAGAATAGAGAAAACAAGTCAGTTAGTGAATAAAACTACTTATTTATACTGTAAGTTATCAGGTGAGACCAAATTAAGATCCCACACAATGTCAGGTAAAGATATGAAACTGATGTTTTCAGGAAATATTTAGAACATCTAAAGCAATTTTTATATTTAAAAAAATACATTAAAGGGTTTTTGATCTAATGTCATTTCTGGACTAAAAGCCACTATTTTCACATGCTTCTAAAACAATGATGTGGCTAACTGATGGATATTTACAGTCTAATGAGCTTCATGCTCAGCGAAAAATCATTTACCAAAACTGGCTGAATGCAAAGAGCAACTGCTGCTCAAGTCTGCCTTCATACATAATGGGATACTACCTGAATAAATGAAGGTCAAAATACATTTGGTAACTTTAGGGCTGTTAATTTAGCTCAACATCTCCAAACCCATAAAGAAAGACCACAAGAATTTAACATGTGGAAAAACACCTGATCACATGAGATCACATGTTAAAAATGTTCCAAAAATCACACAGGAAACATGTTTTTAACAAGCCACAAGCCACATTTGAAGTTCTTTCTAAGGAAATGTTGAGCTTGAAACACAAATAAACCCTGCTTTAGCTTGTGTGAATTTAACTTTAAATTAATTTAACATGCATTTAAATGAATTCCTGTAAATTGTGAACATTTTTCAGTCACTGTATTGAAAACACAATATTTTTTCCCCATCTGGAGATAACTTCCAGATGACGCTGATGTTACAGGAATTCTTCTTCCATGCAAGGTGTCATGTTTTACATTTCCTACAACTTTTCCAAACCCCCGGTTTCCGGTAAACCATGAGCTAAAACCAGTCAGTTTGCTGATTTCATCCTGATGCTGCATCTCTTTGAAAGTTTTGACATAAACAGGCTGCAAATAAAAGTCTAAAAATATGCTGCTCTGACACGTGAGTACTTCTCAAACTGCTACAGTGGCGCAGGTGCTCATTGCTTTTCAAACCACTAAAGAGACAACAGTTCAAACATGTCTGTGCTGGTAAAAATAAAATAAAAAGGAAATCAAAGGGATTGTCTCATGCTCATGAGGCAAAACAAACCGTGACAAAACATTTGATTTGCTAAAACCATGAATTTATGAGCACAGAAAGCCATTAGGGGATATAAGCTGCTTCGTACGCAGTTTAGCTCAGTGACCCATTACTTCTTTAAACTAAGAGGGATGGAGGCTTTGAAAAACTCCTTTTTAATGGAGGTAAGCTTTTAGGATTTACCAGAATACTTTGAGGTATTTTGATCTAAAAACACACCTTAATGAAGATGGTTCAGTTACATTTATCAGATACATCCATCAAACATGTAGGATACAGATTTTAAAGCCCGAATGTATTAATTTTATACACAGTGGCATGAAAAACTGTTTCCCCCTTTTGTTTGTCACACCTAAATGTTTCAGATCATCAAATCACCTTATATATTAGACAAAGATAGGAAGAAGTGACACAAAATGCAGTTTCTAAATTATGGTGTTTATTGTTAAGGCAGAAAATATACAAATGGTCCTGTTTGAAAACTTGAAGGATTGGGGGCATTACTCTGATCAAAATCATTACACTATGTATTGGCTTAAGGAAAGTGTATTTTCCGATGGATTAGGACACGTTATAAACACACACTGCTACATTGCAATATTCAGAGGTTGAGTTTTCAACCGTCTGTGTTTCAGCACCATGGACAGCACGCCATCCATCCATTTTCTTTAACCGCTTCATCCTCCACAGAGGGTCGCGGGGGAGCTGGTACCTATCTCCAGCGATCAAGAGGCGAGAGGCGGGGGACACCCTGGACGCGTTTCTAGGGCTTCTATGGCCAGCAGTACCTTCACCAATCCAGACTCTTTTTGTGTGTCGTTCCACAATGGTGGAGTGAAGAACAGGGGTGTCCTTGTCTAACTTAAAGGTCTTCCTCAGTTTTTCTCTGTGTGTGTTACACGTCACGTGACTCTAAAACAGCACGTTTTGGGGGAAGCTTGTTTTCTTCCCTCAACTTTGTACTATTAAACACTTGAAAGCTTGCCCTTTAAGCATAATGTGCTGTCATGATTGGGTTGGAGGTCACGTCAGAAAATGATTGACAAAAATGATCAGGCTGATTGTGGAACAGTGGGTAGAACGGACAACTCCCTATCATGAGGTCAGTGGTTCGATCCCGGTGTCTTTGAGCAACCCTAATGAATGTGTGTGAGCGAATGTGACTCCTGATGTAAAGCACTTTTAGTGATGTGGAAGACTAAAGAATTTTTAAAACATTTTTAAAAAGCTATCAAAATCCAAAGGAAAACTTTGAAGACTTTCAGAAAGTCTGAAGATTCATCACTTTATAGGATTAAGAGAAATGTGTGAAAAAGTAAAATGGACAGAAATGACTTGTGCTCAGCGTTTAGTCTGAAACATTTACAGTCTGCTCAGATTCTGCTAAATGCAGCAAAGCTAATTGAACGGTGCTTCACTTCACACTACAGATGCAACATGACCCAAAACACTCTGTGAAAGCAACCTATAAGTCTTTGAAGTTGAAGCAGAAAAATATTCAGCGAGTCAGTCACCTGATTTCAACTCCACTGGGCTGCATTTTCACTGGCTTAAGGCCAAAACAAAGGCAGAAAGACCTGACGACGACCAGAGAGCGGGGCAGTAAAGTGAACCGCCAAATGGAGGAAACTTTTTTTTTTTTTGGTGATTATTATGAGATTCAGATTTTTAGCAATCAGCTCCACAGAAAGTATGAAAAAAAAAACGATCATTTTATTCACAGTTATGCTAATTTGTGTAATTATATCCATGCTCTTGAAAATGAGGGTTCTGCATATTAATGAGTTTTAATTTGTTTAATTTGAATGTGAATACCCTCAAATTAGAGTTGAGAGCCTGTACTTTAGGCCAATTTCCATTATAAATCTGCACCATGAATATGTTCCAGTAAATAGCTAAAGTATATTTCCAGAGCTCACTCAGTTCCTCCAGATATCCTATTAAAACTCTATAATAACACTTCAATTGACCTGAAAAATACGGTTGGATTTGTCACTTTTATATTATATATTTACGATCCCATCAGACTAATTTGTTTCAGCATAAGCTGCCACTTCTAGAGCTAATAAAACAGCTAATAAAAGCTGTTTGTTGTTTCTGGCAGAGCTCCAGGCCACAAGGTCACCCAGAGGGGGGGGGGGGGGGGGGGG
>SSNR01000177.1:64713-77219 GCA_006937965.1 Callopanchax toddi
GGGGGGGGGGGGGGGGGGGGGGGGCAGTTTACATCCACCGTAAATTCTTCTCCTTGTTTATGAGGAGCATCTTGTTTCAGCATTATACCATGAAAAACTGGATTCGATTTAGTTATTTTAACAACAGGAACAAAACGCCAGGGAAAAACAGTTTGTCTTTTTCAATCAGACCTCAACAGGTTGCAGGTTTTAGCTCATCAGTGACAGCAGGGAACGTTCTGAACGTGACGATCTGATCCTGTAGAGCAATTTAATCATCTGGTTGTCAACTCAACGGGTCAGATTTTCTACTGCGAGTGAAAAGGTTTATTCATGCTTTATGTCTAAGGTTTACCAATACTGAACAGGACTCTAGCAGTGAAATATTTAGATAAAATATAAAAAGCTTAAATAGTATTTACTTTTTGGATTCTATATATTTAATACCTCTAAACCAGGGGTCTGCATGGCTCTGGGGCCACATGTAGCTTTGATTCAAATTAACATGGAAATATTTATTCTTATGCCCATTTTACAATATTAAAGGTGATATAGGTAATTTGCTAAACAAATTAGCTTAAAATATTTTTATTCATGCTTCCTAACAACGTTCCAACATACTCAACTCAACATAATCAACTATTGGACAATCCGGCTGTCTGTCTCGCTGAAGCGCCGCACTTCTGCACTGCTTGAATCCTCCATTAATGCGTGCTGGAGCATTTTAAAGCAGAACATCCTGGAAGTGAGAGAAGGACAGAAACGACCGTCTGTTAGCGCTTCAATTTTAGGAAAAAATACCAGAGTCCCAAAAAGACAAACACCTTTTCAATTAGCAGGAAACAAAAAACAATAAGGAGGAAAAACCAGGGTGAACATTAGCATAGCGTTTAATTGGCTGTTGTTTTGCACTCTCTTGTTTACTGTGGCAATGCACGGTCCCATGTCCGGGTGAGGGGTGGCATAGAGAACATACCTGATGGGAGGGGTGAGAGCTCTGAGACGTGTTTGTGTGAAATAGCTATCTATACCTAGCCTGTTTGAAAATGACCTATATCACCTTTAAAACTAGTTTTAGCAGTTTTTTCTGTCAAAGTTTTGGCAAATTTCGTCTCGTCTCGTCTTCTTCCGCTTATCCGGGTCCGGGTCGCGGGGGCAGCATCCCAATCAGGGAGTCCCAGACAGTCCTCTCCCCAGCCACTTCTACCAGCTCCTCCAGCAGGATCCCAAGGCGCTCCAGGGCCAACCAGAGATATATTTTCTCCAGCGTGTCCTGGGTCGACCCGGGGGCCTCCTGCCGGCAGGACATGCCTGAAACACCTCCCTGGGGAGGCGTCCAGGGGGCATCCTAACAAGATGCCCGAACCACCTCAACTGGCTCCTTTCTACATGGCAAATTTGTGATACTAAATATAGAATTGAGCTTTTCTGTAATAGTTCATTAATACAAAGTCAATGAGCATTCCTCAGTCTTGGAGCTGCAACTTCAAAGGTCCGATCCCCTCTGAGCTTCTGTTGTGTCCTAAGCACTAAAACAACTGGTCAGCTGATCTGAGAGACCAAGAATGCTTGTGTAAGGGCAGTAGCTCAGAGATGTAGTGTGGGGGCCATTTGAAGCTTTAAAATCAAATAAAAGAATTTGAAGATGAACTCTAAAATGGGCAGGCAGCCAGTGAAGTGATGATAAAACAGGAGTGATGTGCTCTCTTCTCCGTGTTCCAGCAAAAAGTAGTGAAGCATCATTTTGCACCAGTTAAAGACATTACATGACTCCTCCCTAACATCAAAGTACAAGTTACAGTAATCCAAATGAGTTGTAATAAAAGCATGGATTACTGTTCTAAAATCATCTTTTGACAGGATGGGTTTTATTTTGGCAATAGCAGCAAAATGGTCCAATTATGGATCCCTGTGGTACCCCACATGAGACTGGATCTGAGGAGGATTTGAAATCAGAACTAACACAGAATGCTCTCTCAGCCAGGCAGGACCTAAATCACTTTAGATGACTGATGTGAAACTCCATTATATTCTCAAAGAGCAGCAGTCGAAGCAGGAGATGTTAACCCTGCTGCTTCCAGACTGAAATGAATCTTACATGCATGAAACCACCGCTAGCTGATGTTTTCATGTTTTACTGTGACTTATTATCAACTCTTTAATGGACCATAATTAAAAAAAAACAATCAAGTCCAGATACGATTGGAACTGTGGCATTAAAATATAATGTTGTCTCCAGTGAGTTAATCCTGATGCTGATATTGTTTAGTGACTTTCAGGACAACCAATAGCTACTTTCATTACTAAGGAGTTCAGTGGAGCAGCTGCTGATCAGACTCTCAGAAATCTGTTGTTTTTCTTACAATCAAGCATTCATCAAACTTGTATCATTGACAACAAAAATATCTTTGTGTGGAAGTTTGTGTTTCAAGCAATCTGCTACGAAAAAGTAGTGTTAAAACATTTATCAGTTCATACAGTTAGTCCATCTGTACTGAGTGATGGGTTGATTTTAATCTGTTGTTTTTCAAAAAGGTAAAAAGGAACATTTGAACAAACCTGAAGAAAACTAGAAAATTAGATTTGTTTAAATCTAATAATAGTTAAATTATGCAACAAGTGTTTGTTTAGATTTTTTTTGGTTCTTTAAAGGCAGATATTTAATATTTAACACCTTCATAAAAGGGCACATTTTGCAAAAATCTACTTAGATATTTTCCTGTAAAGCAACAAAAAGCCTAAAGCAGTGACTCATTTCACCTGGTGCTTTTCAGAGGATTCTTGATCTTGGAGTTGACGTTTTGAAAAATCTTTTAGGACATTTGTAACATCAGAACATGTGAAGTTGGATTTAAATAACTTGTTTATTAAATTAGATCAATACTTATGACATGAGTCGTTGCATGTTTCTGATGTTTCTTTGATTGATTCAGTCCGTTTTACAGTAAATGAATTCAACCCTTTGATCTGGACTAAACACTCTGTTTGCTCCGTTTCCTTTTAGCCTTGAGGAGAATTTGTTTCCATTAAATCATTCTGCCTGCTAAGATTTGTGAGACACTCAGATACTTTTTGCCTTTGGCCTGTAACCTTTGTTCAGCTGAACATGATGGAACCCACCTCTAAAGTTCTGCTCTGGGTCTGAGAGGGGGTTTTATTCTGTTTCGTACTCGAGGCCTGGAATCTGCTTTGCCTTTCCTGTTGCTACATTTCACCTCGATGACACCAGGCAGCTTTATGGTCAGCCATCACTCTTAAGAACAATAGGATCAGGGGTCGTCTGAGAGCGAAGAATATCACTCCTGAGACGAGTCCTGCTCTCCCTCCACCTTTACCTTTTGGTAAAAATATCTGCTCGCTGTGCCATTTCTGACAAGTAATCTACTGCCGGCAGCCGTGCAGAGGGAGCCTGATGATAAATCTTCTCTGGGACAGAGAATGTTTTATGGGTTTCACGTCCATACGGCTAAACTATGCCTGAGTGTTCCTGCAGAAGAGGAGCTGAATGTAAAGCAGCTGTGGTTTTAAAGCTGATCGTGTGTTTTCTGGCGACTGAATCGTGAAGTTTGTCAAGTCCAGCTGCAAAATTAGAACCTGAAAATGATGTGGTGAGAAGAAAATGACGATTGTTTTTAAATGTGTAAAGTTAATTTGACACGTTCTCTTTCTCTTGGATCCATCCAAGAGGAGGATGAGTTTTAGGGGTTACAGCTCTTTAAAATGTAGAAATAAAAGATGTCTCATTGGCAGCTGTGGACTATTCCATCATCTCTTCATCGATCCAGCAGATAAAAGGTCTGGAGTTGATTGTTACAGTGACATTTACATTCAGAAGGTGCTGCTGAGGAGAGATCTGATCAAAGGAGCTCTCAGTAAAAGTCAGACAGGAAATAATTAAGGGTTCTGCAAAGAGGATGGAAAACAAACATATTGGTGCTGAGAAGAGGCTAAATCTGATAAATCAGTGAGAATCGTCTAAATTAACAAAACAGAAAATCACACATCAAAATGATTCTGATTTCACTTTTTATTCATTTTTGATCACTTTTAACTTTCAGCAAGTTAAAAACAATTTTTAAAAATTGGTTGCATTTTTTGTTGAATTAGATCAGAAAGGGTTCAAATATAATGTCAGGTTATAGTACTGTAAAAATGATTATTCATTTGAATGAATGAATGATGTTTGATAAAGTTACATTTTTTGTTGTAACATCCTCATACATTTTTCAAATTTTTTTGTTTAGTAGTTTATTTTTTTCCAGTTTACAACACTAACAACCCTAACTACAGCACTAACTCTAAAGCACTAACACTAATTCATTAACACTAAAGCACTAACTCTAAAGCACTAACACTAATTAATTAACACTAAAGCACTAACTCTAAAGCACTAACTGTAAAGCACTAACTCTAAAGCACTAACACTAACTGCACTAACACTAAAGCACTAACACTAACAGCACTAACTCTAAAGCACTAACAGCACTAACACAAACAGCACTAACACTACAGCACTAACTCTAAAGCACTAACTGTAAAGCACTAACTCTAAAGCACTAACTCTAAAGCACTAACACTAAAGCACTAACACAAACAGCACTAACACTACAGCACTAACTCTAAAGCACTAACACTAACAGCACCAACACTAAAGCACTAACACAAAAGCACTAACACAAACAGCACCAACACTAAAGCACTAACACAAAAGCACTAACACAAACAGCACTAACTCTAAAGCACTAACTCTAAAGCACTAACTCTAAAGCACTAACACTAAAGCACTAACACTAAAGCACTAACACAAACAGCACTAACTCTAAAGCACTAACACTAACAGCACTAACACTAAAGCACTAACACAAACAGCACTAACACTACAGCACTAACTCTAAAGCACTAACTCTAAAGCACTAACTCTAACTGCACTAACACTAAAGCACTAACACTAACAGCACTAACAGCACTAACTCTAAAGCACTAACACAAACAGAACTAACACTAATTCATTAACAATAAAGCACTAACACAAACAGCACTAACACTAACAGCACTAAAACTAAATCATTAACACTAACAGCACTAACACTAATTCATTATCACTAAAGCACTAAAATTAATTCATTAACACTAAAACACTATCACAAACAGCACTAAGACAAACAGCACTAACACTAAAAGCACTAACACTAACAGCACTAACACTAAAGCACTAACACTAACTGCACTAACACTAACAGCACTAACACTAAAGCACTAACTCTAAAGCACTAACACTAACAGCACTAACACTAAAGCACTAACACAAACAGCACTAACACTACAGCACTAACTCTAAAGCACTAACTCTAAAGCACTAACTCTAAAGCACTAACACTAACTGCACTAACACTAAAGCACTAACACTAACAGCACTAACTCTAAAGCACTAACACAAACAGAACTAACACTAATTCATTAACAATAAAGCACTAACACAAACAGCACTAACACTAACAGCACTAAAACTAAATCATTAACACTAACAGCACTAACACTAATTCATTATCACTAAAGCACTAAAATTAATTCATTAACACTAAAACACTATCACAAACAGCACTAAGACAAACAGCACTAACACTAAAAGCACTAACACTAACAGCACTAACACTAAAGCACTAACACTAACAGCACGAACACTAAAAGCACTAACACTAATTCATTAACATTAAAGCACTATCACAAACAGCACTAAGACAAACAGCACTAACAATAAAAGCACTAACACTAACAGCACTAACACTAAAGCACTAACACTAACAGCACGAACACTAAAAGCACTAACACTAATTCATTAACACTAAAGCACTAACACTAATTCATTAACACTAAAGCACTAACACTAATTCATTAACACTAAAGCACGAAAACAAATGCATTAACACTAAAGCACTAACACTAATTCATTAACACTAAAGCACTAACACAAACAGCACTAACACAAACAGCACGAACACTAAAAGCACTAACACTAATTCATTAACACTAAAGCACTAACACTAATTCATTAACACTAAAGCACTAACACTAATTCATTAACACTAAAGCACTAACACAAACAGCACTACCACTAAGTCATTAACAATAAAGCACTAACACAAACAGCACTAACACTAAAACATTAACACAAGCAGCACTAACACTAATTCATTAATACTAAAGCACTAACACTAACAGCGCTAACACTAAATCATTAACACTAACAGAACTAACTCTCATTCATTAACACTAAATCACAAACACAAACAGCACTAACACTAAAGCACTAACACAAACAGCACTAACACTATCAACTCTAACACTAACAACACTAACAACTCTAACTCTAAAGCACTAACACTAATTCATTAACACTAAAGCACTAACACAAACAGCACTAACACTAAAACATTAACACTAAAGCACTAGCACTAATTCATTAACACTAAAGCACTAACACTAAAAACACTAACACTAACAGCACTAACACTAACAGCACTAACACTAACAGCACTAATACTAATAGCACTAACACTAAAGCACTAACAGCACTAACACTAAATCATTAACACTAACAGCACTAACACTAATTCATTAACACTAAATCACTAACACGAATTCATTAACACTAAAGCACTACCAATAACAACACTAACTACAGCAATAATACTAAAGCACTAACACTAAATCATTAGCACTAACACTAAATCATTAACACTAACATCACTAACACTAATTCATTAACACTAAAGCACTAACACTAAATCATTAGCACTAACACTCAATCATTAACACTAACATCACTAACACTAATTCATTAACACTAAAGCACTAACACTAAATCACTAACACTAACAGCACTAACACTAGTTCATTGACACTAAAGCACTAACACTGACAGCACTAACACTAACAACTTTAGCACTAGCAGCACTAACACTAAAAGCACTAACACTAACAACACTAACAGCGCTAACACTAAATCATTAACACTAACAGCACTAACACTCATTCATTAACACTAAATCACTAACACAAACAGCACTAACACTAAAGCACTAACACTAACCGCACTAACACTAATTCATTAACACTAAAGCACTAACACTAACAGCACTAAAAATAATTCATCAACACTAACAGCACTACCACTAAATCATTAACACTAAAAGCACTAACCCTAACAGCACTAACACTAACAACTCTAACACTAAAGCACTAACACGAATTCATTAACACAAACAGCACTTACACTAACAGGACAAACACTAACAACTCTAACACTAACAGCACAAACACTAACAATTCTAACACTAACATCACTAACACTAAATCATTAACACTAAAGCACTAACACTAACAGCACTAACACTAATTCATTAACACTAAAGCACTAACATTAAATGATTAACACTAAAGCACTAACAGCACTAACACTAATTCCTCAACACTAAAACACTAACACAAACAGCACTAACACTAATTCATTAACACTAAAGCACAAACACAAACAGCACTAACACTGACAGCACTAACACTGACAGCACTAACACTAACAGTACTAACACTAACAACTCTAACACTATCAGCACTGACACTATCAGCACTAACACTAACAGCACTTACACTAACATTACTAACAGCACTAACACTAACAACACTAACAGCACTAACACTAACACCACTAGCACTAACAACACTAACACTAACAGCACTAACACTAACAACAGTAAAACTAACAGCACTAACACTAACAACACTAACAGCACTAACAACACTAACACTAATAGCACTAACAACACTAACACTAACAGCACTAACACTAACAACACTAACAGCACTAACACTAACAACACTAACAGCACTAACAGCACTAAAACTAACAGCACTAACACTAACCGCACTAACAGCACTGACACTAACAGCATTAACACTAACAGCACTAACACTAACAACACTAACACTAACATTACAAACAGCACTAACACTAACAACACTAACACTAACAGCACTAACACTAACAACACTGAAACTAACATTACTAACAGCACTAACACTAACATTACTAACAGCACTAACACTAACATTACTAACAGCACTAACACTAACATTACTAACAGCACTAACACTATTATTACTAACAGCACTAACACTAACAACACTAAAACTAACGTTACTAACAGCACTAACACTAACAACACTAAAACTAACATTACTAACAGCACTAACACTAACAAAACTAACACTAATATTACTAACAGCACTAACACAAACATTACTAACAGCACTAACACTAACATTACTAACAGCACTAACACTAACAACACTAAAACTAACATTACTAACAGCACTAACACTAACAACGCTAAAACTAACATTACTAACAGCACTAACACTAACAAAACTAACAGTAACATTACTAACAGCACTAACACTAACATTACTAACAGCACTAACACTAACAGCACTAACACTAACATTACTAACAGCACTAACACTAACAGCACTAACACTAACATTACTAACAGCACTAACACTAACATTACTAACAGCACTAACACTAACATTACTAACAGCACTAACACTAACAAACACAAACACTATCATTACTAACAGCACTAACACTAACATTACTAACAGCACTAACACTAACATTACTATTAGCACTAACACTAACATTACTAACAGCACTAACACTAACTAACACTAACATTACTAACAGCACTAACACTAACATTACTATTAGCACTAACACTAACATTACTAACAGCACTAACACTAACAAACACTAACATTACTAACAGCACTAACACTAACAGCACTAACACTAACATTACTAACAGCACTAACACTAAAAGCACTAACACTAACATTACTAACAGCACTAACACTAACATTACTAACAGCACTAACACTAACATTACTAACAGCACTAACACTAACATTACTAACAGCACTAACACTAACATTACTAACAGCACTAACACTAACATTACTAACAGCACTTACACTAACATTACTAACAGCACTAACACTAACATTACTAATAGCACTAACACTAACATTACTAACAGCACTAACACTAACATTACAAACAGCACTAACACTAACATTACAAACAGCACTAACACTAACATTACTATTAGCACTAACACTAACATTACTAACAGCACTAACACTAACATTACTAATAGCACTAACACTAACATTACTATTAGCACTTACACTAACATTACTAACAGCACTAACACTAACATTACTAACAGCACTAACACTAACAACACTAACAGAATTAACACTAACAACACTAACAGCACTAACACTAACAGCACTAACACTAACAGCACTCACAGCACTAACACTAACAGCACTAACACTAACAGCACTAACACCACTAACACTAACAGCACTAACAACACTAACACTATCAGCACTTACACTAACAACATGAACAGCACTAACTCTAACAATGCTAACACTAACAACACTTACACTAACAGCACTAACACTAACAACACTAACACTATCAGCACTTACACTAACAGCACTAACTCTAACAATACTAACACTAACAACTTTAACATGACAATGCTAACTAACAGCACTAACTCTTAACAATGCTAACACTAACATAACAACCCTAACAGCACTAATACTAACAACACTAACATAACACTAACAGCACTAACACTAACAGCACTAACACTAACAACACTAACACTATGAGCATTTACACTAACAGCACATACTCTAACAATACTAACACTAACAACTTTAAAATGACAACGCTAACTAACAGCACTAACTCTTAACAATGCTAACACTAACAACACTAACATAACAACACTAACAGCACTAACACTAACTCTAACAATACTAACACTAACATGACAATAGTAACTAACAGCATTAACACTAACAGCACTAACTCTAACAATGCTAACACTAACAACACTAACAGCACTAACACTAATACTAACGACACTAACATGACAACACTAACTAACAGCATTAACACTAACAGCCCTAACACTAATACTAACAACACTAACATAACAACACTAACAGCACTAACACTAACTCTAACAATACTAACACTAACATGACAACACTAACTAACAGCATTAACACTAACAGCACTAACTCTAACAATGCTAACACTAACAACACTAACATAACAACACTAACAGCACTAACACTAATACTACACTGTAAAAAGTCTTAGGGTGGTTCTACTTATAAATATAAGTTAAGTTGCTGCCTTAAAATATAAGTGAACTCAACTTTTAAAACAGCTTTGTTCCCATTTAGTAATATAAGTTATAAAATTTACTTATTTCACATTAATTAACTGTTTGAACTTGATACTATAAGTTGAAAGAACTAACTATTGAACGTTCTTCTTTCTCAAAAAATTGATTAGTCTTGTCAAGATAACTTACACTATGTTATTTGGACTCACATAATCAAGTTAAACAAGTGGTCTAATTAATGAATACATGTTGTTTTAACTTAATACTCTGAGTTAAAACAACTTTAATAGTTACATTAACGATTCAATAAAACTTGCCTTGCTTTGTCAAATGAACATGTAAATATATATTATTTCAACTTATTTTTTAAAGTTAAAAAAACTAAGTGTGTATACACCAATTGCTTTTTGGAGTTAAGTTAACTCATTATTTTAAGGCAGCAACTGAACTTATAATGGTAATTTATATAAACTAACATTTTCATATATTGCTCCCTGTCTCTACTAACAATTGCAAGTTAACCAGTGTTCTAAAAGACTCCACAAAATACATTTAAATCTCAAATGTTCAAAAACATTTATTTTACACTTTCATCAAAAACAATTAGCTGACAAAAAAGACAAGCCTTAAAGCCAAAGGAACTGAGAATACATATATCTCTGAGACAAGTGTGTGTTGAAGTTAGACCTTATGTTAAACAAGCGCATTGCAACATTGAACAGTGCAAAATTAATACAATCATTCATCAAATCTCATAATCAAAACAATATCATAAAATGCAAATACTGTACATCACAATAATAATCCTTTGATGTTTTTTCCATAGAACATCAGTTCAGATCAATTGTGAAAGTTTTAGTGCATAACAAAGAACTGAACAAATTAGGATCTCATTCCAGATGAAAGAAATGAAACTGAAAACATGGAGGATTTTAAGTCTGTACCTCAGGATCCCGTTTCTCAGTCCATGTCCTCGAGCTGAGGCCTGATCTGGGCTGATCTTCATCACCACTTTCTGAAGAAACTTAAAGGAATACTTCTTGTCATCTGGTTACTTGAGACTGACAGAGTAGATGACGCCCATAAGTATGGTGAAGCTATGCATCACATCTTTAATGTTGTGAAGGACAATGGTCTCCTCCACCACAACTGCCAAATCAAAGACGTTTGGAATAGCACTCCGGTCACCACCTTCACAGCCAATCAGAGGGCCAAGCTGCATCCCCATCATGGCATCATCCAGAGTATCAGCGTGGAGCCTTGGGGAAAAAACAGATAATACATGAGCACTTTTGTGTGGAAGAACAGAATGCCATTAATCCAACATATTATATTGCTAGTCATTTGATGCAATGGGGTTTAACATCCTGTATGTCTTTACACTTTAAAGTTACTGTCTGAGATTTATTCTGGAACTTTTTTCAATGTTGCTTGACATGCTCAGCAGGTGGTAGTGGCAACCAATAAATTAAATGTCTGGTAAAAAAAACAAAAAACATTTAGAATGTTTAAAATCCGGTTCTGTTCTGATTGGGAAACGTTTAGTTGAAAAAGTTATTGTCTGGGAATACAGCTAAGTCTCAACTTCATTGATTGCGCAAGAAAGAGTGTGTGTGTGTGTCACTGTGAGCATGCAGAAAGGAGAATTAGTTTTATGTTCTATACAATTTGTTGGTGGTGGGGTTTGTTGTTGGCACAGAGCTCTTGTGATTTAGGAATTAAGAATAAACCAAGAAAGCTAAAAATTGCTTTGTTTTTCACACAAAAACACCACTCGATATATATGCTAGCATTTGCATTACAAAGTTGTTATGGTCTTACATCACATGTCCTGATAATGGTTGATGGATCTTCGCCTGATATGTAGCGTGGCAAACCAAGCAGAGCAGCAGCTTTTCTCCTTACATTTGTGTCCTTTAAGATGAGACATGAAAAGAAACATGCAGTAAGATGAAAACATTTTAACATATATAATAAACTGCCTAATTTTCGAACAATCAACAATTCCACTTACGTCTTTCATAAAGCAGTCCAAAATGTCTGACTTCTTCTTTCCGGACCTGGTTGCTTTGTATACCTCCAGCTGTCTTGGGATCAGGCTATCAAGTCCGTTGAGAAAAGATCCCAGAAGGTCTGTGGTGACAATTTTCTTGGATTGTGCACTAATCTGAAGTGATAAGACAGAAAATAAAACATTTTCCTACATGAATCCAAACTCTTAAATGTCATGGTGGACTTAATGTAAAGTTGTGC
>SSNR01000177.1:77270-120637 GCA_006937965.1 Callopanchax toddi
CATTTTCATATATTGCTCCCTGTCTCTACTAACAATTGCAAGTTAACCAGTGTTCTAAAAGACTCCACAAAATACATTTAAATCTCAAATGTTCAAAAACATTTATTTTACACTTTCATCAAAAACAATTAGCTGATAAAAAAGACAAGCCTTAAAGCCAAAGGAACTGAGAATACATATATCTCTGAGACAAGTGTGTGTTGAAGTTAGACCTTATGTTAAACAAGCGCATTGCAACATTGAACAGTGCAAAATTAATACAATCATTCATCAAATCTCATAATCAAAACAATATCATAAAATGCAAATACTGTACATCACAATAATAATCCTTTGATGTTTTTTCCATAGAACATCAGTTCAGATCAATTGTGAAAGTTTTAGTGCATAACAAAGAACTGAACAAATTAGGATCTCATTCCAGATGAAAGAAATGAAACTGAAAACATGGAGGATTTTAAGTCTGTACCTCAGGATCCCGTTTCTCAGTCCATGTCCTCGAGCTGAGGCCTGATCTGGGCTGATCTTCATCACCACTTTCTGAAGAAACTTAAAGGAATACTTCTTGTCATCTGGTTACTTGAGACTGACAGAGTAGATGACGCCCATAAGCATGGCGAAGCTATGCATCACACTTTAATGTTGTGAAGGACAATGGTCTCCTCCACCACAACTGCCAAATCAAAGACATTTGGAATAGCACTCCGGTCACCACCTTCACAGCCAATCAGAGGGCCAAGCTGCATCCCCATCATGGCATCATCCAGAGTATCAGCGTGGAGCCTTGGGGAAAAAACAGATAATACATGAGCACTTTTGTGTGGAAGAACAGAATGCCATTAATACAACATATTATATTGCTAGTCATTTGATGCAATGGGGTTTAACATCCTGTATGTCTTTACACTTTAAAGTTACTGTCTGAGATTTATTCTGGAACTTTTTTCAATGTTGCTTGACATGCTCAGCAGGTGGTAGTGGCAACCAATAAATTAAATGTCTGGTAAAAAAAACAAAACATGTAGAATGTTTAAAATCCGGTTCTGTTCTGATTGGGAAACGTTTAGTTGAAAAAGTTATTGTCTGGGAATACAGCTAAGTCTCAACTTCATTGATTGCGCAAGAAAGAGTGTGTGTGTGTGTGTCACTGTGAGCATGCAGAAAGGAGAATTAGTTTTATGTTCTATACAATTTGTTGGTGGTGGGGTTTGTTGTTGGCACAGAGCTCTTGTGATTTAGGAATTAAGAATAAACCAAGAAAGCTAATATATGAGATAATATTAAAATATTCAACATTCATTTTGATGAACACGACTGGTGTTTTAGCCGACATGTATTGATATGCCATTAAATGAGCTAGCATGTGTATAATAGTAGTGAATAGTTTAGAGAATATTGGGTTCTAAATCCAATAGAAAACTCACAGAAGGGGAGAAATAACAAGTTAACTGTACAGAAATGCAGATTACTGACTGCCAGAACACAGGGGACCTGTCTTGACTGTGACCAATGAGGTGATGGTGAGGTTTGTTGCACTGCAAAGAGACAGACTACCTGAAAGCATACATAATCTGAACAATGAGGTAAAATGTATAATAATGTTAAAAATATCACACCTGCAGACTCAGGTGGTGTGAACAAGGCAATAAACTCCTTTTCTTCTGGCCTGTAATCTGAAAAAAGAAAAGGAAAAAGAAAACATTTGTTTCAAATGAATTAACACGTAGCATCAGGGATTGTGTTACATTTACCTGTACTTGTATACATTTATTTTTGCAAATTTCTAAGAATGTAGTTAATAAAAAATCTGTAACTGCATTTGAACAAATCAGACTTGCTTCATCAAAGCTGTTTTATTATGAACACTGAGGGATACGGTGTTCTTCATAATAGAAGATCCTTAAATGAGCCTTTTTCTCTGTCTAAAAAGACAGTCAGACGTCAACAAACACTCCGCCACAGCAAAAAAAAAAAAAAAACACAAAAAAACCCCTCTTAGGCTTGATGTATTGTTTACGCCACTATTGCCACTTAATTGAGGTAATGTCACGGTGAACTCGACAGTAATTTTAACTTTACCCGCTCCGTTATTCAAACAGCAGGTCTCCGAACTGCTCTCCTCTCTGATGCGCGCCTCCGCCCAGCTCCGCGAGGCGCGAGCGACAACACACTTCCACTTTATAGACGGTGCCACGGCATACATGACAAATATATACAGTACCGCCAGACCATACAACATCATAACACACTTCTGCCTGTAAAGTCGTTTTCGACGTAGATCCATCTTTTAACAGCAAAATTGCATTTTTGCCAACAGAAACGAGACATGCGCATGCTCAAACACACAAAAGGGACATGGCTAATTACTGACACGACCACAACCTGTCGCTAACTCTTCTAACCGCACTAGTACCATGTAAAACTTTAACCAATTGCCGTGAATGTGTTTTAAGGGAGTAAATGTAAAAAAAACAAAAAAACATGGTAGCTCCCAACATTTTATCTTAATAAGTTTTATACGTGAACCTGAATACTTTAGCTAGCTTCACCTCCACTGTGTAGCATTAACGAACTGTTTTTCAATGTCCTGTGTTTAAACATGTTTCAGAGATGAAAACATTTTTTAACTTCTTTACAAATAAGGATTCAGTAAAAACATTTCAGAAAAATGCAACTAACCTTATTTTCCTCGCTCCTCCTGGCTTGCTCCTCATCCAAAGTGGCCCGCTGAAACACAGCCAGAGCTCATGCCGAGTTTGTTGGCAAAAAGTAATCCTCCACGATTTCGCTTTCCACGTCATCTATCTGCTCGGGTGGTGTTCTTCTTCTTCAGTTAAAAGGCAACTGCAACTGGGTGGTGCACCTGGTAATGTGTGTGTCTATAATATGTCATAATTTTTTTGTTATAGGGTCAAGACCAAATTTCCGGCAATACTTTTTTTTATCTCGCATTAATATTGGCGCCACCCCAGTAGTCGTGATCAGTTTTTAAGAGATCCGGTTACTATTTTAAAACGTAGATTGTCAAGTTGTGTAGCAACATTTAAAATTACATTTCATTGATCTGGCTTACAATCATAAGTGGCAATGCCAGTAACTCGTGAAATTAAGCTGAAATTTCATAACTCATAATATTAATTTGAACAAAATTACAGAAATATGTTATGATAATTTATTGAGGTTGGAACTTTTTACAGTGTAACAACACTAACATGACAACACTAACTAACAGCATTAACACTAACAGCATGTCTTCTTTCTGAATTTAACTGTAAAAATGACAAAAGTCTGAACTAAATGTTAAATCTATTACTTGTATTAGTGGCCTATAATAGATTATGAAGAATGAACAAATATAATTAAAAAACATACAAAATGAATAATAACGCCACTGGTTATGGATGGAAGATTATGACCTTATAATTCAAGAATATTTAGTTTAAAGAAAAACAGCTTGTTGTGTTCTTATTTTTAATAAAAGCTAAACAAAATGTGATGTCAAATGGTCACATTTGATTGATTGATTATTTTATTCAGTCATAACATCACATAAAACAAAAAAAACAGAGTGGGGAAGGAAAAAAAAGAGCTAACAACAACAACAACTTAAAAAGATGAACCAAGATTATCACAGACAATTCCCACTTCCTCTTATAGATAAATAATAATACATTTACATAATGTTATTAACTGAAAGGGTATAGGCTGAAGTATAACTTATTAAAGCCTACCCATCACAATCACAACCTGTTTACCACTGTCTTGGTGACAATACAGCTGAGACATTTTTCATCATTAACAAAACAGAAAAAGAAATGATAGAAATATAGACATTATCATGATAGATTTTCCTGGTAATTTCCGAAGGAAATTGTTAGCTGTTAGTATGTTAAATACATTTAAACCTCTTTTTGAATGTTTTTGATATGACATTCTTGATAAACGGGACAAAAAGATCTGAAACTTCTGCTTTAGGTGGACAAAAACATTACTTCCTGACAGCACATCCATAAAGTTTAATTCAAATCTTTTTTGTTGCTGTTCTTTTGTCTTTTTTGGGGGGGTGGGGGTGGGGGGAGTGCTGAATTTGAGGAACAAAGTAAATAAAAGTATATCTGCATACAGTTTTTTTTTTGGTAAAGAACATTCTCTGACTTTTTTTTAACTATACTTTTTAGAAAAGCTGTTAAACTTTTTAAAGTACAAATTGTGTGTCTGCAGGACTTTGAGAATATATCAGAACTTTGACTTTTTGTTTTCCATAAACAGTCAGACCATTAACATCAACATCACAAGCTTTGTTTTTGTTTTAAAGTTTGACTTTTCCGATTTGACCCGATGACCCTGGCTGACATGCACTGGGTTGTTTGTTCAAACTGAGCTGTGGACTAAATGACAGACCTGTCAGCGTCTGAGTGTCGCTGGTGCTGCTCCTGACTGACCTCCGTGTTTAAAACTTATTGCCTTCTTTTAATAAAACACAAAATAAAAATACATCTTATTTTATATTTTTAACCCCAGAGAACTGAAAATTATGTCCTAAATGTTTAACGTTGAGACCAGACAAGTCTTTATCTTATAGTATTTGGAGTTTTCACAAATGATAAGTGAACATGAACTACGTAAATCTTAAAAGTCAAGGTCCACATCTCAGCCAGAGTTTGAAGTCTACAAAATATTCGATATTGGTGGATTTTTTTCTTGTAGCTCGTAACCCAAACAGTTCTAGATGTGTTTGGAGGTGTATATTTTTTAGGTATAAATTCACGGCGAACACTCTGCCATTAGCAGACACATTACAGGAATCCCATTAACATTTTCTGTGTGCAGCGATGTGCAGGTTTTAATTTGAAAGATAACGAGTGGCACATTAATCTTATTTAGTGTTTATATAACTGTGTCCTGAACGCTTATCTCTGCAAAATATGATGATGTGTTGTGCAGGCAGGCGACGTTTCTCCAAATCAGGAAGCAATTATTGATATTAAATCAATCCTTAAAACAGTCATAGTTTCTGTTTCCTATCTAAAGTGACCTGTTTATGTTTTCTATGAAGTAGAAGACAGATTTAAAATGTCCTGAGTCCTGATCTGACTTAATGATAGAATTTATTTTCTTGTGTCTTGGGTGATTACCCATTTCTATGAAAGTTTACCCTAAATTTCTTGACCTTTTGTCTGGGTCTCTTCAGCATTGTGTTTTGACTTTACCCATCCAGTCTTCTGTCAATCCCAGCTGTGAGATTCCTCCAGCTTCACTTCTGAGGAAGCAGCTTTTAT
This sequence comes from Callopanchax toddi, assembly GCA_006937965.1. Lineage (NCBI taxonomy): Eukaryota > Metazoa > Chordata > Actinopteri > Cyprinodontiformes > Nothobranchiidae > Callopanchax > Callopanchax toddi. The sequence continues at coordinate 82,550 of SSNR01000177.1, forward strand.
CTGCGCCATCAAGCTGCTTCCCCCCTCGAGATTCACCAAATTTAATCACGCTACCCGCATGGGGCGAGCGTGATTGGACGCTGTTTTGGAAATATTCAGCACATCCCTCAAATTAGAGGCTTTAATTGGAACAAACAGACTGGCTGTGGGGATTTAATCAGCTGCTAGATTGGGCTTCATCCATTCTTCAAGTTGTTTTGTACGACGGAGGAATTAACCCATTAATTTGATTTGATTATGGTTTGTTTTTATGTCATGTGATGATTAGAAATAAAGATTATTCTCTTATAATAATAATCATAAAAACCTTAGGGAGGTTGTTTTAACAAAAGAAAAAAACCTATACATCTTTGCATCTTTTAATTGCTTTGCACTGTCCGGATTAAAAAGGACAAGAAACATTTTCAAACAACTATTTTAAAATCAGAGCTCAGAATACAGTTATTTAGTTAATTTAGGAGCCTTTTCTTCCTGTACGTTTCCCTATTTTGAAGAAAAGCATCCGTTTCCTGTAAGATGTAAACATTCACAAGGGTTTGTGCAAAAACTCTACAGTTATTCTCACAGGAGCAGGCAGAATGAAATCATGTGATCATGGATTTGTTGCTCGTGATTGCAGCTTATGTGATTATTCATGCAGGATATCGTCATACTTCTAGTAAATAAAATTTAATCAGGCGTCAGCTCCAACCTTATTGCATCATTTTGTCCCTCTTTAGAAAAATAGCTCTGATGGCAAGACTGAGAAGATTTTTTTACATTCTTTTTCCTCAAAATGTGTTTAAAAATACAAAATAAGTATTTCAACAAAAACAATTGAGATCTGCAAACAAGTGGTGTGACTGAGAGGAATTAATGGTCAGTTTAAACTTTATGGTTCCTCAACTTTAAAGCAGCAGACTATCGCTTTAAATGGGTTTTTTTTACTATCAGGTGGCAAAATGATTCCATTTCATGGTATATCTTCACTCTGCAGGTTTAATATAAATTGGTTCCCTGGATGTTGCGAAATGTCACAAAAAGGGCATCAGTAGTATGTCACAAAACTGGAAACAAGAATCCACTGAACACCAGATATCCTTTAAAACTATTCAAGGAAAGCTTGTCAGTCAGTTACTGCTCAAATCAGCGTTTCTAACAAACGGTTTGTTCAGATCATGAAAACAGAAGAAGCTTTGTTTCTGAAACTTCCTGCTGCAGCCGCTGTTTGGATTTGATCCTCATTAAAACCAAATCATATCACACTCCAAGCTTCTTCCCAAACACCCCCCTCTCTGGGTGACTTAAACATGGAAAACATTCCTTTGATTAAACCAAGAGCTTTGGAGTAAATAAGCTCTCACATATTCCCTTTAATAGCCCGTAAACATCTTGAGTTCAGCTTCAACATGGAGGAAAATCAGCGCCATGTTTCACCTGCTGAAGACTCAACAACAGAAAGATAAAGGTATTTTTAAAAATCCACAGGCTGTAAGATGATCTCATATTTATGCTGTGTTTTTTGTCAAGATAGATTCATTCATTTAGAGATCAGAATATTATAAAAGGAGAAGTTCCTTCAGAAATCAGATCATCTGTAAAGAACATATAGAGTCATCATGTCATTTTCAGCCACTGATGAATAAACTTATACATTCTTAGAAACTCTTAAGTCGGCATCAAGTCTTCGTTTTGGCATCAACTGGAGACAAGATGGCCGCCGCCGCAGCCAATATTACCTAAACTTTAACCGACAGAATAGCTCCGTTCATTTTACAGATATTGAGCCCAAATTTGGGCTGCATGGTGGTGCAGTTGGTACTGTTGTCAGCAAGAAGGTCGCAGGTTCGAATCCCAGCTGTGGTCTTTCTGCTTGGAGCAGCATGTTCTCCCCATGCATGCGTGGGTTTCCTCTGGTACTCCGGTTTCCCCCACAGATCACAACATGCCCTAAAGGTGGTAATCTAGGACTCCCTTGAAAAAGACTTTCTGAATTGCAATGGGACATTTCCTAGCAAAATAAAGGATAATAAATAAATAAATTTGGTGTTGTAACAGTTGAGACTGAGCCACAACATGTGCTCCCAGCTCTATGTTTTACACATCTTTGTTTCATTTTGTGGCATTAACTGTTGGATTCACGCAAAAAACAAGTTTTAGCAAGTCAGAAAATCCAACCCAACTTTATTTATAAAGTACTTTTAAATGAAAGCATAGGAACAAGGTACTTTACTGATAAATGAAGATATAGCAGCATTAATACAACATAAAATAAGAATAAAACAAAAAGAAATAAAACGTATAAGAACAGTTCTGTATTAAAAACGTGTAAAAGCTACAAATTAACATTAAATATGACTAAAAACAACTAAAGTCAACATAGGCAGGGTGAAGAGATGAGTTACACAGAGAGGAGGTTTGTCTGATCATTCTAGCTGCTACAGCAAAATCAGGAGAAAACAGTCATCATGCATAAACATTAGGGGAAATAGGTATTTGATACACCGCTGATTTTTCAAGTTTTCCCATTTACTTACTTAAAGTGGAGAGGTCTGTGATTTTCATCGTAAAGGAACACCTCAACTGTGAGACAGAATCTAAAAAAATGCCTAAACATTTCAGAAAATCCCATTGTATGATTTTCCAATAGTTTGCATTTTATTGTATAAAGTAAGTATTTTAAACAACAGACAACAATATTTTACATTAAAAACATTTAAAAAGTCAAAATTAGGAAAGTTCCCTATGATAAACATCATGTCAACAAAAACAAAGTGTATAAAGTTCAGCTTAACTTATTTTTATTTTTACATCTAGACACAGATCAAATCAAACACATCATTGTGTTGTTCTTAAAAAAAGGACACCGATCCTCTGGATATGCTCCACATAACGAGCATCTATAGGTTTAAGACCTGATTGAAACAAAGGCTTTGACTCAATACATCGATTTGACTCAACTATAATTTGGAGTCATAGTAGCTTAGACTCATCTGTAGTGCTACACATCCTGTCAGATCGCTGCTTAAAATAAAAAATATATCTCATGAACCCGATTAACCTTTTTTCAGCCCAAATCAAGATGGCCGCCACAGCTGTTCAACCCAATCCAACACAAAAATGGCAACAACTCTGTCAGTTTTACAGATATTGAGTTTAAAAGTCATGTCAAATCCATCATTCCTCAACATTGAATGGTTTTAGTGTTAAACTCTGGCACAGCAGAAACACTGTTTTTCTTCAGTCCTATTATTTTGGGTTTTTTTTTCCTCTCCTGTTTTTGTTTTTTAAATCTTCTCTTTCCTCACATTTACCTCAATGTCTTTCCATCTCCTAATTGTGCAGCTTCATCCCATTTGACTCAGAAAGTGTTGAAGACGATCTGCTTTAGGGAGAAAAACCAGGAAGAATCCAAACTCAAGAGGCTGTACTACTCCCTCTGTTGTTTATAGATTTGTCAACCAGATAATGCAGCTGAGTAAATTTTACACCTGTGAGCCTGTTTACAGTCACCTCGAGTTGCACCACTACATTATAACACAATCTGCTCTTCTCTCCGTCTACACAACCTTTCAATTATGGTTTAGTGGAGCCGCAGTGTTTCCATCATCCTCCCTGACGTGTCCAAGCTGCTGCCGCTGCCGCCTCCTGCTCTTTTAGTGCCTCCACCATCCCAGTACCACAATATGAGATGAATACTTTAACTTGAAGGGAATCCATTTTTTCCTTAAAGCAAACAAAGCATCGGTTTTGGTGGAAAATCTCCAGTTTCTTCTTATTTAAATGATGCATCATTTAAGTGCCGACAAGGATGGATGTTGCCTCTGTTGTAGCTGTTTTATTGGGTGGAGCCTCCACTTTGTTAAATAGAAATGATGCTGATGAAGCGCTGTCTTCTACTCTGAGCATCCTAGCAGCGTAGGGTTGAAGCTTCGAGCCAAAAGCTGTTTTGTTTGGCTGCTGGTCTGTTTAGTGTAATTGACTGCACACACAGGAAATGATTTCTTCTGTTTTTGCTTTATGTGACTCTTAAATGTTTCATATTAGTAAACAAATTGTATTATCAGACAAACCTGAGTAAATATAAAATGCATTTTTCAGACGATTTCATTTATTATAGGAAAAGCTATCCAAACTAATCGAGCCCTATGTGGAAAAAGTACTTGTCCTCTTTTAAATCATGAACTAATTTTGATTTATCAGTTTATTTGTAAAACTGAGTTCAGTTCCACCAGACACACCCAGACCTGATTACTGACAAAGTTGTAGGATTAAGAAATCACTTGACATCAAGTAGGCTAAAAGATCTCAAAAAGCAACACATCATGCACTGTTCTAAAGACATTAATGAGCAAAAGAACCCAGAACATCTAAAGCACTGCAGGTCTCACTTGGTTAAAGTTAGGGTCAGAGGTCATGATTCAGCAATAAGAAAGAGATGAGACAAAAATGTCCTCCATGAGAGTTCCAACGCCAAAACCTCTCCTGACTAAAACAACACAAAGGTGTGGACAGGGGAGGATTAAGGTGTCCAGGGCCCCTGGGCTACACTTGTCTGTGACTAGGGGGACCAGATCCAAACCAACATATCGGGACGAAGAGCATGTTGGTTGGGGACAATGTGGGACATGTTAAAATTTTCACATTAAAAATATCAATAATTTATCTTTTACTGATCTTCCATAGGAAAATAAAAATTCAGAAGTTTGACCAGCCTGGGACTCAAACCCAGCTTTCCCATGTGAAAGGCCATATCTTAAACCACTCTACAGCTCAGTTGTTATGATTCAGTGGTGTTTCTACACATGAACATTTCATATACGTAATGTGAGTCAAGACCTCGAAAAATCTATGTTGTTTACGATTTTGTGGACCAACTTCTTTTAAGACTATTCTTGCATGTAAATTTAAATAAAATATTTTTGTTTACTGGCCAATGGGGCCCCCAGACCACACGAGGCCCCTATAGGCTCAAGCCATGTCTACCCTGTGCATTAATCCATGCCTGGGTGTGGAGTAAACACTGTAGTTCAGAAAAACCATCAGACATGGTGGTGGTAGTGTGATGGTCTGGAGCTGCTTTGCTGCTTCAGGACCTGGAGCAGCTGCTGTTATTGATTGAAACATGAATTCTGCTGTCTACCAGAAAATCCTGAAGGAGTGTGTCTGACCTTTGACCTCATGCAGGCCGTTCATGTTGCAAAACCCTCTAATGTGGCTGAATTAAAACAATTCTGTATAAAAGTGTGTGTGTGTGTGTGTGTGTGTGTGTGTGTGTGTGTGTGTGTGTGTGTGTGTGTGTTGTGGTTGTTACCACCCAGAGTGTTACAACCTGTTGAATAAACTAGTTGTTTAAACTACTATTTAAACTACATTATTACATTTAGGGAACTCAAACTTTTTCACACAGGGCCAGGTTTGGATAGCTTTTAAACAATAAATTCATCATTTTAAAACTATGCTATATTTACTCAGGGTTTTTTTTTTTTTTTTTTTTTTTTGCCTAATACTGAATCTGTTTGCTGATCTGAAACATTTAAGTGTGGTGAGTCCACAAAAACTTAAGGAAATCTGTAAGGGGGCAAATAGTTTTTACAGCAGTACCACAGGCTGATCTCCTCCATGCCACGCCACATTGGTGCAGTAATTCATGCAAAAGGAGGCCCAACTAAGTATTGAGTGAATATAAATTAACATTCTGTGCAGAAGCCTGACATTGATGTTTAAAATATTGATCTTATGTAATGTTCAAATTTTCTGAGATACTGAATTTTGGGTTTTCATTATCTGCAAGCCATAATCATTAAAGTTACCATAAATAAAGGCTTGAAATATTTCACTCTATGTGTAATGAATCAAAATAATGAGTTTCTCCTATGAGTGACAAAAATACAGAGCTTTTTCATGGTATTCTAATTTTCTGAGATGTACCTGTTATAGGAGCACTCATTCAGATCTTCACCAACCTGCAGTCATGCAAATGATATTTAGCTTCACCAGCTCAGAATGAAAGAGCTTCATTATCTCATCATCACATCAGACACAGCTGATCTTTTCTCTTTCACCACGAAACGGAGCAGCACTTCATATCCTCACACATCCAGAACACCCTGTTCATTCCTGCTGCTGAGTATTTCCAAACAGCCTTTTACTCAAAAGAAACTTAAACTCAGCTTTAACTTCTACTTCCACCCTGTCTTTCTCTATAGCCAAACAATAGAGACCAATTTGTTCCAAAGAAATGGAGCTTTGTCAAAAGACCGACCTTTAGAGCTGCAGAAACCCTGCAGCTAGAACATTATGACCACTGACAGATGTGTGACACAGCTCATCACAATGTTCTATTGGGAAAATACACATCAGTCTTGGAAATATCCCATTTCACAACAGAAGCTCCCTCTCAGCAGAACAGCAGTGGGTCCAACAAAAGCTGCTTTGAAACGTCTCAAAGAAGAGAAGATGTTCTAAAACCAGTCTGATGGGACCTCACGGTAAACGCTGGAAACAAGAAACCCAAAGTCTGAAATACAGGAGACATTTTAGATGCAAAAGGGAAATGTGCCCTTCGGTCCTCATTCAATAATCAGACATTAGAACCTTGAAGGTAAAATGAAGATGCATCCAGACACTATTAAATCAGCTACTCATTTAATACAATAAATGGTTTTATAATCAATTAAAGAGGCTAATAATCTGAAGATTCATTTAAACACTCATGCATTTGAATTTCATGCAGAGCAAACCTCTTAGCTAGAATGCAAATGACTAATTCCATATCTATCTTTAGTGTTATAATTCTCCGCAGTGCTCAGGGTTGGTATTTAAATGGAAACATTGAGCTGTTTTCTACACATGGACATGTGAAGCACACATCTAACATGCGAGGTGCCCTGGCAGCATGTGATAAATAAGTCAATTAGAGGAGGTGGACTGTTTTATATTGTTTGTAGTCATCAGACGTTTCCCGCGAGCTCGGCGCTCCAACAGCAGCGTTTTCATGTTACAAAGTGCTTTAATCACAAGCGCTGTCACTCCATTGGAGCAATTTCCTGTGGCTCTCTAAACTACCAGGTTGCAAAGTAATTGAGTTTGGGTCATAATTAAAAAGTGCAAGGAGCCATGTGATCCCCCTCCCCCACCCCGCCCCCCAGTCCCCCATCCCCATGCCTTTCATCATCATAACAGCGTGGCCGTTTTGAAAGGCAAAGTTTTCATCCTTGAATCTGGTCGTTTATAGAGCATGCTTTATGAGCCATGCGAGGTGCAGAGAAAAACTTGTGAAATTGGATCTGCAGTTTAATTCAGCGTTGACAGGATGAAAAGAGAAATTAGTCCAAGATCCGTTCTCATGTAAGACACTTCCTCGGATAACGAACAGCAAAAGCTACGTTAATGACAAGAACTTAGTGGCATCACTTTACATTATCTCTGCTAGTTGCACCGAGCTGAGCGAAATGATTCTTTCTATTATTTTGTTGAAAAGAATGGGTCCTCACATGTCTTTATGGTACCTTAAAGCCCTAACCCTGAAACTTCCCACCTCACGACTGCTGTGAGATTTCAATCAGCACAGTGTCATTAGACAGCACTCCAACTGTGGAGCTGTAACCTCTGAATTATTCTGAACAGTCGGGGTGTGGGCGGAATAACACGTCTGATTGTAGAACTGCATGAGGAAACCAACTCAAATGATCAATGGGAAAAGGTTATGATACAGAATATGGAGCGATGTGGCTGACTGCTGCAAGACAAGAAAGGAAATGAAATGAGCACACACCGGAGAAAAGGACGACGGAAAGCAGTGAGGGCTGAATCTAGGTGGAATAGATGTCGACATGTTGTGATTCTCTGCAAATACGTGATGATTCTGCAACTTGGTCTTACACTGAAAAGTGAAACAGACAAGAAAATGAATGTCTTGGTGGACATGAATTGTTGTCTCTGGCAGCAAAAGTAGCTAAATCTATGTAGCTAATCATAAATGGAAGATATCATTTAGGACATGTATTTAGCAGGACTTTTTTACCACCTAAAATGTAAACAGCTCATAAATTTTGCACCTAGCATAAAGTAACAGCTAAAGTGGCCACCTAATGTAACAGCTAGCTTATAATTACAGGCTATTTAATGTAGCTAGCTTAAAGTTTGCCACTAGTTAATGTGACCATTAGCTTAAAGAAACGGTTAGTTAATGTAGCAACTAGCTCCATGTAGCTTAAAGTGACTTTCTTTTGGTAAACCTGATTTTAGTGAACATATTTTTGAACCACTCTTTGTTGTCTCAGTACATCCTTCAAACTTCAACTGGTTAATGTGACATTTTTTATTTAAGTTGAGCAAAGGTTTGACACCAGGGTGGAGGACAGCTGGTGTCATTACAGCTGTCAATTAAATCATGTTTGGTTTTCTGCCATTTTTAATTTATAATATTTGTAATGAAAATCCAACAGAAGTAGGCAATGACCCATTTCAGTAGAAGGTATTTATCCTGATCTGGCTAATATTTGGCTGGTTGGCTGGTTGGTTGGTTGGTTGGCTGATTGGATATTTGTCTGGCTGGCTTGATGGATGGTGAGGGTTCTGCCTGCTCTTAACATGTATATTAATGAGTTGTCCTGTCCTGTTCAATTTCTAAATAAGAAGGAAAAACTGAATAATCTACTGTATATTGACTTGCAACAGTAAAAGAAAAAAAAACCTGAGAATAGATTATTTGAATAATGCAAAGTATATATTTTCTACTTTTTTTTAAATCAAGAAATAGTTTAAAATAAACTGTTGTTCCAAAACTTCATTATTGTCAAGTATATTTTTATGTTTATTTCACAACTACTTAATTTTTTTCCAGAACTAATTCTGAACCATCTAAACAGAGCAGCATGTGTGATTTATTTAAACATGTTTTCACTTGAACTGATGACTTTATTGCTGCATCAAGCATTGACAGAAATCAACAAACACTCATCTAAATGTTTAGATTCAGTGCAAACGTAAAGAACCAGCATGTGACACTTGGTAATAATTTGTGCCTGCATCCTACACACTGAAGGGCCACCGGTGAGATTCCCACTCACCCAGATGGCCACGCTGCCCTGGGTTCTTGTGCTCATTTTGTGTAAATGATTACCTGCTGTTTTTCATGCTTAGGTGCAGATATTTTTTAAAGTTATTGCTAAAGCCTGATAAAATTGGCAGGAGATATTGGAACACAGATGGGCAGTGAACCGAAGCAACCTGCCAATCAGAAGTAAACAACAAGATGCTGTTAGGTTGTTTAAAAATAATCCTCATGGTTCGCTGCTCTTCTTCTTCTTTTTCATTTTTTCTAGTCGTGAGCGCTCAGACCCCATGAGCATTATTAAATATCTGCACACACTCGTATGCAGTCTTTTTTTGTATTATTGATATCAAAAGCAACTTGTTTTCAGAAAAAACAAGAAAAGGTTATTGATGTTTTTTTCTTCTTCGCTGCTCACAGTTGGTTAATTTTATTTATTCCCTAACCTCACTCCCCCTCACTCTCCTCACAACAGTTCTTCCACACCAAGAGACCGCCTCACTTTGAGACTTTAATAGACATCAGCTCTGAAACATTACTTAGGAGATTAGCTCAATTTATTTATAAGGCCAGGAGAGTTTTAGGGCAGCTGAGAACATTTAAATTGGGGGGATTTATTGGAGATATGTCAGGTTTTTGATGCATCGCTGTGGTGTACATCTAATACTGAGAGATCTTGGCCATCTGTTTCAATCAACTCAGAGCCTTTCTCAATTTTCCTTATAGATTATCTCATATCTTCAGAACTGCACGCTCATGTCTAGCTAACTTTTTCTGTTCAGTTTAATCGATCAGAATTATTGCTGAATTATGTTCAATTTTGACTTTTTAAAATATTCAATCCTGGCACCAAATGTGACCCAAAAAAATTTTTTTTAAGATTAATATGACAAAAAATATACAGAAATCACAGATATGCTACTAGCTTGCAAAATTATTTTCAGCAAAATTATTTGTCCAGACATGAAATATCTGATCACTATTAGTGAATCAATCTTCATCTTGTGAGTCTGACATCTATTTTTCTTAGATTTTTCTTATTTTACTCCAGTCCCCTCATTCTTTTTACTGTGATCATAAAAAGTGTGATATTTCACATCATCCTCAGACTTTTGCAGATTCACCTGTTTGTCTATTTATTTAAAAACCATTCCTTCCTTTTTGTACACATTTCTTTTAAATGCATGCTAATGGAATGTTAGTTCATCTGTGATTTCTGTGCAGATTTTTAAATGTAATTATTTAAAGATTTGTTTTTGAGGAAAAAAACAAATTTATATCTATGAACTCATCATTTTCTTTCCTTGTATGACGAGCTGCAAACTTTCACTTAAACTGAATCCTTGCCATTTTCTGTTCATCACAGCAATGTTGTTGTTGAGCGGGTGAGGATCCACAATCAAGAGGAAGGAGTTACAGAGACAGGAGCTACAACTAAAAATATTTTAATATGAAAAAGAAAAGGCTGACTTGGCAGCAAAAATGCAAAAACTCAACTAGGAAAACTAACGGGGTACTAGAAACAGAAACTAATCAGAGGGATGAGAAGCAGCTGGGTGATTGGTATGAATGAGGAGCAGGTGTGCAGAGAGACAGGAGGCGTGGCTAGACAGGTCCAAACTAAACAACACAAAGGGCACAGATCATTAGTAGGTTTGGGTTTTGGTGCCATTTTTTCTTCCAGAACAACTTGTAGAGGTGTGTCAGATGGTTATATTTTCATGAAGAACTGAGTAAACTTGATCCAAAAGCAGCCAAAATTAAACAAAAACTTGGAGAGACTTTCAGAACATTTGGAAAACTGCATTTTGATAACTGTTTATGAATTTCTAATGTTGCTATGGAGAGGCTTTTGCAAATTTGCAGAATTACAAAAAGCTGTGAAGTGATTTCTGGTTAAATATGTCCATTCTAAATTCCAGGAAGTACATATTTTGGAACACTTTTCAAACGTTTCAGTGAAAAACTCTTCCATCATGAGTCTTTGTGACCATATAACTCAGGTGCTGCAGAGGATTCATCCTTATCACCTACATGTCTGCTGTCACCCCCTGTGTTTGTTTTTAGGCCGTCTGAAACCTCCACTCTGAAATCAATCCCCAGCTCACCCAGCTACATGAGTTTTTTTAAGTTTGTTTATTTAGCAGGAGCTGCTTTCATCCTCTGTCTTTGCTTGTGGCAGTTTGGTTCATTTCTTTTAGTTGCTGAATAATTTGTGTTGCACAGAAACAGATGTGTTCAGGTGGGGCTCATCTGAAGTCACAGTAGCTAAGGTTTGCTTTGGCCCTGGAGGGCAATCCCCAGATTTCAGTCTGTGAAATCATAAAAGCCTGACTATTACTGTCCCCTAACCCCAGCTGGGTTTATTGTGCTCATAAAGAGCCACAATAAAAGGACACGTGTCTGAGAATAAAGCATTCTGTGTTCTTCAAATGTGGCTTAAAAGAGTTCTTTTCATAAAGATAATCAGTTTGAAAAAGGAACGTTGATATTCTGCCCCGACCAATCCTCCTTTATGTGTTCTAGTTTAGATTTTGCAGACGGATATCATTCAGAATGACGTGAAAGTAGAATTCATCTGAAGCGTTGTGCCTAATCTCCACTCTGGTTTCAGCCTGTTGAGCTCCGTGCTGTTCCACGGTCCAAATCAATGTGGCTTAACAAGAAATCCCCCTCCTCCTGTAAGCCCTTAACCCCTCCACCTACATGGGCACCTATTTGTTTGCATTATCATTTTCAATCAGCCTTATCTTTTCAACATGGAAAAAAAAAACACTTTAATCTACAAAAACCTGTGATGAAATATGCCACTTAAGGGTTAAAAATCCAATTACCATGTAAAGGAGTTTCCATTTCTGTTCTCCCTCCTTATACTTTTACAGCCGATACATTCAACAGAGTGCTTCAACTTGAATGTCTGGCTATGATTTCAAGCCTTTTCTACTCAGAACACTTAGGCTTAAGGACCTGAGTCAGATTGCTTTTTCAGTATCCCTTTTTTTTTGTTGGTAACCTTCACATTATGTGTGTTTTCACAGCAAACAGAGGGTACATTTGTTTTTATGGAGTGGTATTTAAATGGCAAGACTCACTGAGGGTTTTATATGTTGATAGTTGTGCTTTTTACCCAGTGTTTATTGGTTTATAAACCACTATCACTGATACCTGATCACTTTTGGAGCTGCATACCCGTTAATGATGTAAACTTTTACATATTGGTTTGGATGAACCTTTTTAATGTACTTTGTAAAAGTTTGAAATTCATTTTTGAAATAATAGTGTTTAAAAAGAGCAAAACATTATAAATTCCTGTTGCTGAATGTATTCTAACAGAACTGATTTAATATGGTAATAACACTAAAATGGCAGTTTTACAGATTTGGAGCTAAAATGTATCCCAGTAGCTGAGAATCACCCCAACACACACTAACTGATCACATTTGCATTTAGCTGAATGGTTTCAAATAAAACCCTCAGAAAGTCTTCACTGGATCTACAACTACTCCTGGAGTCTAATCAACCTGATCCAACACAGGTTAAATACAAGTCTTATAAAGTTTTCTGTCCTTGTACCTGACCATGACAGGATATTGTGCTTTAAAATGATGAAATCATAAGTGGAAGACAAAGAAGAGCCAGTCTAGCCTGATAAACTGTATCTGAACCTTGTGTCTTAAAAAACATAGGAAAAACTCCAGTTGATCATTTACTTTGCAGGTTTTTCTGCTGATGGATGGATGGATGGATGGATGGATGGATGGATGGATGGATGGATGGATGGATGGATGGATGGATGGATGGACGGACGGACGGACGGACGGACGGACGGACGGACGGACGGACGGACCGACCGACCGACCGACCGACCGACCGACCGACCGACCGACCGACCGACCGACCGACCGACCGACCGACCGACCGACCGACCGACCGACCGACCGTTCATCCCCAGAGGGGAAATTCACAATTCCAGCTTCATCGCGAAATACAGATGACATTAGAAAAATAAGAACGGTTAAAAATTAAAATAATAACAATAGTTATCATTTGTCGTTGTGCTTAAGGTGCATCATTTGCAGTGTATACTGCCACGTGGATCAGTTTAGAGCTCCTCCCCCGGGGGGAGTTAAAGAGTCTCATGGCGTGGGGAATGAAGGAGTTCTTCAGCCTGTCTGTGGAGCAGGGCAGTGACAGCAGCCTGTTACTGAAGGAGCTCCTCTGTCTGCCGATGGTTTCATGCAGTGGATGGAGTGGATTGTTCATTATTGATGACAGTCTTGTTGGTGTGAAACTACTATTTTATGTTTAAAGATACTGTTATCTTTGGTATTTTTCTTTGATTTGAAGAAATGGGAACAAATTGTGTCTTTGTGATGCTGCTTTTTATCATAAAAACAGGTGTTTGCTCTAAGTTCATCCCCTGGAGCTTTTTGATACCTGAATGTTTTGGTATTCGTAGTATAAAAACTTGTTTTTTAAATATATTTATGTCAAATACTGAACTGAAAATGCAACTTAATGATGGACCAATGTTTCTGTTGCACACTATAAGATGATATTATCTCCATGCACACATCCCACCAGCAGCAGCAGAAAAACATGAAACTTGGAAGAAAAACATAATTCTTCATGTTGTTTTCCCCTCAAAGCTAATGCAAACCAGAACTCATTATAAAAATAAGCCTTAATGTGGTTAGGACACACGCATCCAGCATCCTCACTAACAGGAAAACACACACACACACACACACACACACACACCAAATGAAAATGAAAAGACCTGCATTAGCCAGAGCCGAGCGCTGAGGGAGCAGAAATGAATTGAGTTGTCAGTTGGGTATAAAGATTGCTGCTCTGAGCTGTTTTGTTTTCCTGTGGTTAAAAAATAAATAAGTTCCCGTCCTGGGAGAAGCTCTCACCAAACGGCAGTAAGAACAAAGGTCAGGTGATGTTAAACCACCAAGCCTCTGTTAGAGGCCACAGTAGAACAATAAGGAGAATTATTAGCATCGGATTAGTCCTGTAATTCCTACATGAGGAGTCTTTATCTCTGGGTTTCTGTGTTTATATTTAGGGCTGCTGAGCCTTTGTGTGGTGTAATAATAATAAGATTTAAATGTTTGAGTGATGCTCTGCTGCTCCGTTAATCAGTCCTGGAGGCGCCAGCGAAGACAGACACATAAAAACATGTTTTTACCGTAACTGGACAGAGATCGAGTTCACGTTTCTCACTTTAACAGGATGTAGTACAGCTCTGTTATGGAGCCCAAACTTCTTTTTTTTTGTGCTCTTTTTTTTGAGTCATAGATTTTGTCAAGTCCCCGAGTGTTTGGTATTTATTAAAAACATATTTTTCCTCTGGCTTGGCATTGAGAAAAGTCCCTCACAGGTTTCCATCCTGTCCCTTTTTCCTGAGGATTTGCTCAGGCCATTTTCCCGTTTGACCTGTAGAAGAGCTGATGGCCATTTCACCAAGAGCATGACATGCGTACATAACTCAGCTGGCCAATCATTTCAAGGTTATCAAGGAGACAGTGGCAGCACTTACTGTATCTGGGGTTTCATTTCCTCTGTATTATGGGGAATGGCAGGGAGCGGGCCCGGCGCTGCAGAACGGTGTACTTTTGTGCTGTAACATCACTCCCTCCACTCTGAGCTGTGTCTGGGTGATGAAAGAGGACGAGAGCTGCAGTGGAAAAAGCAGCGACTGGGCAGAGGTGAAAGCAATGGAGGAAAAAAAATCCTGTCGGGTTAAAGCTCAGGCTTGTGGGAAATCAGAAACGCTCAGAGCCTGTTTGTGTCGGTGCAGCTTGTGAATGTGCATGAATATTTGCTGCACTAATAAAGCATAAAATAAGCTCCACAGTAAACAGACAGGTTGCTTTTTCTCACTTCGCTCGTCATAATTGAAATGTTGAGTTTTGCTGAATTCTCAGTTTAATATTACCAACAGTTTGAGGCTGGTAATTCCAACTTTATTCCAATGATCGGGTTTCTGTGAAAACACATTTACAGGTCTGGTTAAATACATTTCCCTTAAAGACTATTCTAATCTGAGCTCGTTTTAGATCACATTAAAACTTCATCTGATTAGCAAACGGTAAACATTAGTTTATAACATTTATTTACAAAAATAAGTTTTGCTTTTCAAAGCAATGATAGAAGCTAAAAAACAAGACTTCTGTGAAAAACAAGTTTTGGACTCATGAATAAGATCACTCAGATGTTGTTCTGATGAGACTGGGTTCAGTAGAGGTTTAATGTTCTTCCAAAGCTGTTCTGATTTCCTACTTCTTCCATTTCCTGCTCGTTTCTCTACTTTAAGCTGCCCTGATGTTCACATACCTGTCAAATAAATCTCTCATGTGCTGTTTCCCCCACCGATAGAGTGACTCTTGATTTAATGCTGGTTTAATTTGAATGTTTACGATCACCTTGTGGTAAATTTGCACCCAGATTCAGATTAAGTGTTCCTGATACTAAAACAAAGACAAAAGTCAAACCACGTAATTCTCTTTGCAGAGGTGAACAAATTCATCAAAGTATAGCTGTCATGATTTTATAAAAACTAAAGCTACCAGATAACCCTAGTAGGCTCAGAAACGAGACGATCCTGGGCTCAGTTTGACCTCTCAGATGCTCGGTGGCCCCTCGTTGTTGGGCACTGAGGTTGTTCTACCATGCACTTGCCTCACAATGGGGGTGGTGACTGCAGGCTGGATTCTAACTGGCTCACATACCTTGGGGAGCCACCTCTGGCTGGGGGTTGGTGTTCCTTCAATCCCCTGCTGGCTCCCCTCTTCCCCAGGATTCCCTGCATTTGGTCTGCTGTTTATGTTTGTCTGCTCAGGGCTGCCTGGTCCCTCTCCCTACACCTCATCTACAAACCATTCCCAGTGATAGATCTGCTCATAAACACATAGAGGTACTGACTGATATAGACACAGAGATGTGGTCTGTCTTGCCATAAATTCCGTAAAGTTAAGGATGCAACAGGAGGAGTACCTAGGACGACTCCTGCAGCAGAGTAAATCTATGCTGTAAAACACTCCGATCCACCATTCTATCTGCTGAAGATAGAGCAGGACAGGTTGAAATAATGAATAAATTGTAGTGGGAGCTCCATTAATGTGTGCTAACTCACATCCCCTCCCCTCCTCTGAGAGTCATTAAAGGGTCTTGGTTTGTTCTGATCACAGTCCTGAAGGTGTGGATTGATCTAAAACCATCTGGGATCCTATTCTGAGATGAAACCTCAGATCTGATCTGATGTAGGCTTTGTATAAAGAAATCTTCTTTTACTTCAGTCTCAAACCATAAAACCTTTTTTGGCCAAACTAGGAACATCCCTGTCCTCAGAAGATGTAAGTGGACAGCAGAGTCTGAACCTGGAGAGCTGTGTTCAGATTTTTAACTAAACAGGACTGCAGTCCACTCCCATATTAAGGATAAGGGTCACCTTATGAGGACAGGGTTGTTTTATTTGACATGAATAAGAGATTATTTGAGGAGGAGTAAAAATGTCTTCAAAAATCCAGAAAAGGTCTGGTGGACTTTGTTTAAACCTGCTAGGTTTACTTTAAAAGAGCTAGAAAGAAACTCAGAAAAACTAAAAACATGAATCATCTCGTTTAATGAAGTTCTGAAAGTTTCATCAAAGTCCGTCCCGTGGTTCATCACATAAGTTGACAGATATTCATGTCATGACTTGATAACAGCAAAATGTTAACAGGCTTTAATTTCTAGTCCAGTGTTGAGTTTAGAGTTTCCTGCACTGGATCTGCTGTGACCTGTTTTAGGAAGCTGTGCAGGTAAAGCGCTTTCATTTTTAATGCAGGTGATGTATTTGTTGTTGTTTTTTCTGATTGCTCGTGCATCGAAGCGTGCAGTGTGTTTTCAGGGATGTGTGACTCCTGTAATATGATACTTACCGTCGCCACATGCAGGTGGTTGGAGTTTGGACATTGCTTATAGTTGTTAGTGAGGGGATGGGCAGCAGACAGGGGAGGGAGGGGAAAAACAGGAGGGAGGGAGGGAGATTGTTGATGAGCTGCTCAGGGACGGAGAGAAATCAACGCAATTTGCTTAATAAAATTAGGGGGGAGTTGGACTGCACAAAGCCGGCGGGTGTCTGAGGGAGGACAACATTCAGAGCCGGACTGCAACTCCCTCCAGCTTCACCTGAGTGTGTCGTTTCTCTGGTGAACACCTGCTGGACTCGTGGTTTTCTCTTGTGTGTAAAGGTCTGGTTCTAAGCTGCCTGGATCAGGACTGCCTCAGAGTGTAGTTGGGCTCAGAGGGTGGGAGATGCACCAGCAGGCAAAGGAAGAAAAGGTTCCTCCTAAAATGGAAGGAGATGAGGAGGCGCCCATGTCGGCTTCCCGTGAAGCCCTGGAGAGTCCGTCCTCTGAGACTCTGGGAGCTCCGGCTGAGCTGGCCCAGTCTACCCTGACCCCTGACCCCCGCAGGTGTTGTAGGTGTTTCTGTCAGCCGTGGTGTCTGCTCCTCGCGCTCACCCTCCTCCTGCTTTCTGTCCTCGGCAGCTGGGCGGTGGTCCACCTCACCCTGGGGACTCGAGGAGGGTCTCCGTTCCGGGTCTCAGCCAGCTACGACCAGCGGATCCCTCAGGATGATGCCGCCACCATCGAGCCCCACTTCACCACCAACTGCACCATGGGTAAGTAACTCTTTAACGGGACTGCATTGCACTGTTATCTTTAAGGAGACTAAAAAGAGACTTAACTTAAAGAACAGAATAAATTTGATGATTTTAGGCCGATTTTGCAAAGAATATGGTAATTAACATACCGCCACTGTCCAGCAAAAACCTTCATTTTTCACTATTTTCTTATTTTTATTTTTTTACGTTTACAGCATTTAAGACAAATTCATCTAAAATATCAGATGATAACATCTGTTTGTTACGTTGTGAGTTGTTTTCTTTGTTTTTCCTGACGCATGTGTGTGTGTGTGTGTGTGTGTGTGTGTGTGTGTGTGTGTGTGTGTGTGTGTGTGTGTGTGTGTGTGTGTGTGTGTGTGTGTGCGCGCGTGTGTGTGTGTGTGGACTTAATGCGTTTCACATGTCTGCAGAACATCAGCGTTAACATGTCTGGAAAGTGCACAGCTCCGTTCTGTGATTTTTAACGTCATTACTCCACGTTGAGGAATGAAATGCGTAAACCGGTCGGGGCTGAGATAATATCCTCCTCTGTCAACCTCAAAATCTCCCTGAATTAAATTAAAATAACTGATTCAATTTCCTCTGAACTCGACATCGAGGCCCAGCAGCTCTCACAGAAACACGTAATGTGTGTATATCTGAGGGAATATAGAGATTCAGCCCTCGTTTCCTCCAACAGACAGACGTGTAATGCCGACACACCAGCGTGATGCTTTTAGATAATAAACACATTTAACAAAGGTTTTGTTTTCTAAGCATTTCTAAAAACATGAGTTGTTTTCGTTTGAAAAAACTTCAATGAAAACAGAATTAGTCCAGAACTGGTCCTACAGGAGCTTCTTATCAGGAGCTAAACTCAATTTTCAAATTAGCAGAACTCAAAAAAAAAAAAAAATCCCAACAATGAAAACAAAGTCCTCTAAACTATCTTGTTTTCTTTTTAAACCTGATGTGTGTCTTCTGGTGATTTCTATCCTTTTTTCTGTATTTAAACACCTTTTAGGGGCTTCATTTTGAATTGTGAAGGAAAACATTATTGAAACCCTGAATCTCATGTAACCACAGCCAGTCCCACTGCTGCTACAATGATAACAGAATACCATCATCTTTTCATTAATTCATCCATTAACTTTACCAGTTTAATCCTGTAGAGCGTTTCAGGGTCTGCAGCCTTTTCCAGCTGATGGTGCACTCTCCTGTCCAGCACAGAAACAGAAACACTCACACTGGAGTCAACAACGACGTCTGTCATTAATTAGTCTAAAAAACATCCAGGAGGCCAACTATCAGCTCCTGATGCCTGTAGTTTTTTGTAGCTGTTTTTGTTTTACCACTGAATATTATCAGATCCTTTCAAAAACAACTTCTTTTGGCATCTTGGAGAAAGTAAATGATTTCTTTTTTTGTTTGTTTTAAAAATTAAAAAAGACCCAAAAAAAGATGTTTTTCTTCACAGATTTTCTGCTTATTTTCCCATTGCAAATGTCAAAATTTTCATCACTTTCTAGTTACATTTGTGCTCATTAACTTAAAAATCGACTACAAAGCTTGTATCCTGGAGTACCGCAAGGTTCAGTGTTAGGGCCCAGATTATTCTCACAAAGGATGGGTGGATGGATGGATGATACTTTAATAATCCCTTTGGATTATTGAAAAAAATGACATCAATAAAGTAACCAATAAACTGAACCACAGTAGCTCAGTAGAGCGTTCGTCCTGCAACTGAAGGGTTGTCGGCTCAAACCCCGCGCCGGCTGAGTCGTTGTGTTCTTGAGCAAGACACTTTACCCACATCTCCTGCTGGTGGTGGTGGTCAGAGGGTCTGGTGACGCCTGTGTCTGGTCACCTCGCCGCTGCAGCTACAATGTCGCTCACTGCCATCAGCGTGTGAATGACTGTAGTGTAAAGCGTTTTGTAGTCCATGACTATACGTACAAAGGCAGGACATTACATTTACTTTACAGACGATAACACATTTATCATGGGAAAGACCAGGAGCAGCTTCTGAAAACAGCTGGAAGTGAACTAGAAACACTAAAGACTTGGTTCAACAATAAAAAAATTTGTTTAATAAAGCTAAATATATTATGTAAACCAGAAACAGCAGAGTCTATCAGAACTCATATGAATGGTGAAGACTTTGAAAGTGAAAATACATTTTTTGGTTTTATAATAGATCAGAGGTAGAGCTGGAAACCACGTCTAGAAAATATTGAAACTAAAATGTTTAAAGATATTGCAGAATTAAATAAATCCAAACATGTTTTCAATGGGAGATCCCTGTTTCATCAAACATTAATAATTTCACATATGACCCACTGTTCGGAGAAAATCCATAATAATATTACAGAAAAGAGCGATAAGAGTAATAACCCACTCAGATCACACCCCCCTCTGTTCATAACATTAAATACACTCAGATTTACAGACCTGGTGTAATTACAAACAGCACAAGTACTGGTTAAAGTACATAATAATATATTTCCATTATATTTAGAGGCCGTTCCGGGTCAAATAATGTCTGTGTTTATGTTAATAATATTAGTTTATGTTAATAATATTAATAGACTTATTTGTTAATTTTCTTCTTTAGAAAAGGTGTAAATATTACTATAAATTGTATTTTATTTAGAATTGTAAGTAGGCTTCAGTCTACACATTGATTTTTATATTGTGGTTTCTTTTATCCTTCATTTTAAAATAACCAAATAAATTTAATTTAAAATACAAACATTTTAATAAACCGTTTTTCCTCATTCGTGGTGTGTTTTCTGTTTTGAGCCGCTCCATTCAGGGTCTGTCCTTGGTCTCATAAAGCAGCCGGTCACGTGCTCCTTTCACCTGGTTGTTCTGTGGAGCTGAGCACCTCCAACCTCGAAGCACAAATTCCACGTGACGCCAGGCAGATGTTCAGTTCTGTAGCGTGTCACAGCCTGACATCAACAGTTTTCTTTAACTGCCTTGTATAGGTTTCCTGCAACGTTGGCATCGGTAGATTCTGACTCATTCTCTGGGAGAAAAATGTACAGACAGAAAGATAATTCCTCATGCTTTTAGACAAGTGAGGGAAGTTAATGAAGCACAGATCAGTTAGAGGCAGAGGTGTTGATGTCTGTGCACGTTTTATAATTCCTTGCAACATTTTTGAGGTTCATTATGGTTTAATTTGCTAAATTAAGCTTCATATTTGCTTTAAATGTTTAAAGACATGCAGACAGTTGCTGTCCTGTCCAGTATTTTAGTGGATGAACTGTTTTATTAACTTGTCCAAGAGGGTTATCTATAAAGTGAAAATATTCAGAAAAATGAGGTCATTTTGATGTGAAAATCTATCTAGAATTATTACATAATGAATAAAAACCATGTATAGGAAGAGTCCCTTTAACAGGAGGAGAATTTACCTTCTGATTCTGTCCATTCAGCAGTTTGATTATCCCACTAACGTCCAACTGATCTAAGTTTAGCTGTCAGATCTGCAGGAGAAGAGTGAAGGAGATAACCAAACACGGAGCAGAACATCGGGACATTTCTGTCTCTAACCCTCAACAGATCCGATCTAAATTTAAATCTTTTGTGTCCCATTTAGACTTGAAGAGTATGTCAGGTTCTGTGTGATTAAAACATAGATCTGTATTGTTAGTTTTCTATGAAGATACAGAAACTGAATCTCCAAAAGTTCAAGAGGCATGTTTGATAAAGTGCTGAAACGAGGAGCGGTTTCCGACCCGTCTGTCGGTTCTGTGCCCGTGAACCCAGTGGGAGCTGCAGCTCATGCAAATCCTGACACGGAGGAACAGAATCTAATTGTTCTCAGATCTGGGTTCACTGTGTTCTCCTGCCAGGAGGCGCAGAAGACACGGCTCACAGAGAGAAAAACCTTGTGGACGTGCCGTACTCTCCTCCAGCACCACCTGGAAACCCAGAACAACACCCACCACACACCTCCCACTCCCAGACTAAGTCCTAATCCATGTCGCTCTCCGTACAGGCTCACCACACGCTCCCTACCTCCCCCACGTCCCCCTGCAGCACCTGTCACACACCTGGGCTCGGATTACCTTCAGACTTACAAGGAGCCAACACACACACTCCCGTTACTGACATCAATCACCATCAGGGACGGAAAATCACACAGACTCATTCAAATTTTAAAAAATAATTCATTAAAACACTTTAATGTTTCATTTTCAGGACGTGTGAATGTTGCTGCATAACGATTCATTCTGAGAGAACATGGAATCACATCCAGGCTCTCACGGTGCCTTTAGATTAGTCCTTTAAGTCAGTCTGCCTTATGATTTATTTATCAATAACAGTCAGAGGTCAGAACATTTCATGCATTTTGTGAAATCTTTTCACACATCAGGTTCTCTTTTCTGCTCTCGAGTGAAATGTTTGACAGCAGCCATTCGTTGTTTTTTGTTCATCAGAAACGTGTTGATTTCTTTAGTGGTGCACAGCGATACGCTCAGTGCTAGACGGATAAATGGAGCTCTGTGGTCCTTATTTCTCTGTTTCCTTCTACTTTAATTAACTCATCAGTCAACAAACAATCCAATCTGCTGAATAAGTGTGGCTGGACTTCTGAGGAGCTGACAGGAAGTTCAAATCCTACTTTCTTCCATTTTTGTTCTCTAAAATAAAGCAGCCCATGTCCACTGGGCAGCTATCCTTCATGTTTTAGTTGTTTTCTTGCTGAAATGCACCTGATTCAGGTGATTTGTTCACCTCATCAACACGCTCTTCACAAGCTTAGCTCCTTTATTTAAGAAGATGTTTTAAATATTTGAAGTTTTTTCTGTGTTAGTTTTAAATAATGACTATAGATGGATTCCTGAAAAGCCTCTGTTTGAGGAAATGGAGTTTTTGCTCCTGATCAGCTTGAACCTGGAGTGTTCAATGTGTGACCCGTGGGCCGTTTTCAGTCCTCAACTGCAAGTCAAGCAATCCAGCAGAGGCTGTTGAAGCTGGTGGACTTTTGTTCCCCAAATTGAGAGTTTTACTCATCGAAGGCCTAACAAATAGAAATAAATGGGTAAAGTCCCGTCTAAAGGTTTGGTCTTTGAGTACCAGTTTTAGTTTAGTTTAATAGAATGAAAGATAGAACCACAAATCCTCCCTGACTTTGACAAAAAGCAGACTGGTGAGCACCGTTTATAAAACTGGACTAAACACAGCTAACATCACTAAAGAAAGAGCGACCCAGATCCTGAGGTTTTCAGCTTTTCAACACTGTCTGATTGAAAACCATAAACAGCTACAATCTCCTAAATTTCATAGCACTTCATGAGACATTATTTTGCAAACCATTACTGTCATTTTTTTTTATTATTCCAGCTGAAATATTAGAACAGTTCTTGCTGGACTTGACCTCCAGATCCACCAGGAGTTCAACATTTAGAAGTTTCTGCTCGTTAAATAACCACATACTGTATTCACAGCAGAGTAAAGGTTTGTTAAATACAGTTGCATTATGACATTTTGGACATTGAAGCTGTTTTAAGACACTCTAGTCTTGACTGGTTTGGACTAGCCTTTATCTTATCAGTCCTGACGGACGTAACTGGAGGCTTTCAGTGAGTTTGATAGAAACACACTTCAAGAAGGTCAAATACCTCTTTAAATCAGGTGTTGACATGGAAAAACATCTAAAACATGCAGGATAGTTGAGGCATAATACGTCTTCAGTTCAGTAAATATTAATGACCTAATGTCTACTTTTCTAACCAGGACTTTAGAGCTGAAACTGATCATGTCAGGAGCAGGTTTGACTTTGTCGCACTGCTGTGTTGAGACGGATTATAACAAATATTAGTCCCCTGAATAACCTGCTCAGATCCTGCACTTATGAATTACCTTGGAAATTGTACATAAAGCTGAGCTACGGTGGCAGTGAACCCCGTGGGAATTTGAACTGGTGACCTTCCCTCTCCTGGACCATTTCCTTAAGCACTGCACCGCGCTGCTGCAGGCTCTTAATGAAGCGTCACCGCAGCTCTATACGCTGCGATTAGGTACACAGCAGAATCAGGGCGTCCTGAGGCCCATCAGTCAAACGCAGCCTGGTGGAGGAAGTCTGTGTGGAGGGAGCTTTGACCTGGATGGATGCAAAAAACACCTTCTGTCATAGAAAGGAGTCTTAAATGTTCTAATTTCTTTGAAACCTTGAACTAGTTTTGTGTGTGTGTCTGTGTATTTTATTGGGCAACACTGCCACAACAGTGTTACTGTGTTTAAAGTTGAAATAACATCAGGAGGACTGAGGAGATTTTTAAAGGTTAAAGGATGCCATGCACTGGAGCAGTGGCCCATGACGAGGAGCAATAGAGTAGAACTGATTTCATTGTTTGCAGTCAGTCTTGTAAACACGCATCACATCACAGACACACATCAATCCGTTCATGTGCATGAGTGCAAAGTTCACCATGTCAAGCAAGGGTACAAAATCTGGTCCGAGTCGTCTCTCATCCGAGCTGAAGGTGTGATTTCCTCTGACACAACACAGATCCTGTCCTTTGTTATGTCACCTCAACATTCAGTCCAAAAGGAGCCATCAGCTCCTGGCTGGCTCGCCACATGTAGTGTGTCCAGACACTCCTGAGCAATGTCAGAAGCTCTCCCTGAGGAGAAAAAGAACTGGACTGTCGTTCAGTGTCTTTTCAGGATAAGGTTGATTTTACATGTCATTTAATAATCAAGGTCTTAGTCTGGTTGAAGAGTGGAGAGACACAGAATGGTTCTAAATCAAATCCACATGAGCCAAGTTACTTTTATTAACTTCATTCTTGTGGTGTTAAGGTGGACATGAAAAATAACAGAACAAAATTAAAGAAGTAAAATTTAAGCTCTTTAAAAAAAACATCAAAAGTTCCATTTAAACTGAAAATTTTAATGAGTTTATTACTGTCATGGTTTCCATCTGTAAAAATATATTTCTTTTCAGTATCAGGCCTGGCCTCAACAAACCCTCGACACCTTTAATCTGAAAATAAGTCAGTGTCTTCAAAAACTCAATATGTGATGGTTTTTCTCTCATCCAAAAAACCTACATCCAGAATGTACGGCAAGCGTTGTGCACCAAAATAATGGGTTTCTTTTGAGGTGATTTTAGATTGAGCCAGAAAAAGTCCCGATATGTTGAGGGGTCTAAAAGTCCTGGTTCTGCACATTTCCTTGATGGTTCATCAAAGTTTCACCAAATGAATCAGACTAAAGATAGTAGTACCAAAAAGTAAAAATTATAAAAATTTAAAGGGCCTTTAGATGTTTCTGTTGTGTTTTACCAAGAGACATGTTAGTTTACCAACTGTTGGGCTTCATTTGATAAGATATGTGATATGAGCTGTCATGCTAACAGCTGTGCTAGCATGCTAACTGTTGAGCTATCATGCTAGCTGCGTGGTCTGATAGCAGCTCTTTAGAGCCGTTTAGTCAAACACTGAGTGAATCAGAAACTTTGAAATAATTTGTCTTCTGTAAAACCAGTTTTTATTTATTTTAAACAAAGAAAATGATCAAAATGTCTTGAATTTCTTCATCAAAGCCACTTGTTACTTTTAAGTTTTTAATAAATTTACTGTCAACTTGAAGCTGTGTTGAATTAGAATAAAGAGAAAAATACTGGAGAGTCTCGTTGCATGAAAATGTACTTTAGTATAATTAAGATTAATTGAACAAAAGACCTCCATGTTTAATTTCTGGCCAAAGCTTTGTGAAGCCTTGAGGCGATCAGCCGTTTTTCTTTCTGCCGCATTTAACTGGAAGTAAATATTTGGACATTTTCCTGCCTTTGATCATTTCAGGCCACTTGCTAGAGATTATGTATTTATTTGGGACTTTGGATGAGTTCATGTTGACCAAAAAGTAGGAGAAAGTTGGAGAAAAAAACCCCAAAGCTCATCAATTAACAGGAGATATGCTGAGAAAATCCTCGTCTGGCAGCACTAAGCTTTATCACACTATTCCTCTAATCTCTCGCCTTAGGCTTTTCCTCAAGAAGCATCCCCTCAACACAAACCGGGTGTCTGTTTCAGGCACCTTCCCAAAGAAATCTACTCAGGCTGTTTCATTTTAAGATATTGAGCAAATGTTAAATGGCCCTGGGCACCGAGCGGAGCGTTCCCAGCATGCATATGCCAAATGAAACGGATGTTTAAATCAACCCTAATCTGACACGGAGGAGGAAATTTCTGGGTAACGTAAAGCATTATTGAATTAAAGCCAGTCATTAAGAAACGGCAACCTTAAATCAAATTTCATTTGGTGTTTGTGCCAGGAACATTGGCATGAAATTCCTGATCTGTTCACTGAGTCACTTCAATTCATTTAATGTCAAACAGCTCACTGTACATCCTAATTAGTGTGCAGCTACAGTTTCACTGTTGTAATCCGTCACAGAGAGATTTCGTTGACCCCGTTGGATGTTCTCATGAGAATTATGGTCCAACCTCTGCTGTCAGTGTAAATTTAATATAATTTCAACAGCACTGACAGAATTTACGTCAGATAACCAAACAAAAGGAGAAAAGAAAAAAAACCAAAGGCTCACAGACCCAAATTCAGTCGTTAATCAAAGGTTAAAGCCATTTTATTGGATTGAAACTTTTTCTGTAAAGAATGAAGGAACGTTTTACCAGGCCTCAGCTCATAAGGCTTCGGTTTTAAAATGAGTTCACGGTCTCGCTGCAATCTGTGTGATGGATGCTGTGATGAAGGTCTGATTGAATGTAAACTTTATATAAGAAACCAGCTTTCAGATTCAGACAAGTGGTGCAGCTTTTTGGTAATTCCTAGATACAAGCACACCAACAGCAGACAAAAGTACAACATTTAACTAGTTTCAGCCATACGTGTATGTTCTCTGAACTCCCATTGCAGTAAAAGCTTTTTTTAAGTTAAAATTACACAAACAAACCAGATCCGACTCATTTTAATACATCATAAAGAGCATTTAGTGTTATTACAGTTCAATTAAAATGATTGCCCAACTCATTTAAATGCACTTCTATGTGTGTTTTCAGACATTTTTATTCATTTAAAGCACACTTTAGCCTCCAAACAACATAGACCAACAGTTTTAGTTGGATTTTTAAATTTTCAGTTATTTCATAGCGAGATCAGATGTAATCGAACGAGATAAAACGTAGTTTCTCCCTAAAACTGGCTCAGCTAGGAAATGCAATCAGGACTGAAAATGTTAAACATTTTAAAAGTCTTTCAGATCGGTGAAAGGAATAACTGTTAGGTGACAACTGGACAATTATGAAAATATGC
The DNA here is from genome assembly GCA_006937965.1 of Callopanchax toddi. NCBI lineage: Eukaryota > Metazoa > Chordata > Actinopteri > Cyprinodontiformes > Nothobranchiidae > Callopanchax > Callopanchax toddi. Next base: position 109,540 of record SSNR01000177.1, read on the forward strand.
TTAGAATAAAAGAGGCAAATTAACTCCAAAGAACTTGAGGGGAAATAAAATGATGAGACCTGAGTGCAGGGTAATGAATGTTTTATTGGCTGATTAAATAAAAATGACTCCTGATGGAATGAACACATTTTAAATCAGGAGGAAAGCCATTCCTAACGATCACTCAGGATGAGCTAATGAGACATTTTAGCTTTGAAATTAAATGAAAACAACTAAACTTTTTTCTGTTTCTGTCTATGAAGCCAGTTCCCCTCAGTTGGAGACACAAATTGTGGAAAAAAAACACAAATTTTCAGTTGGAATCAGTCAGAGTTTTTTGCAACAAGTTTCATATCTAGTTGGATCATTTGAACATATTTGCAAACAAACTGTGACTGTTGTGCACATTTTCTTTTTGCAATTTAGTCAAAGTGTTCTAATTATCTGAGTTTGTTTGCAGTTTCCTCTCGTTTTATTTGTACTTTGATCACCAGCCCCTGGGAAAGTTGTCTCACATTTCTTGCACTTTCATAAACAAAGTTCAGAACAGGTTGGAGATGGTTTCCAGAACAAATTGACAGAATATTTTGGGAGGACTTTTTTTGAACATGTTTACACTGGAGCAAGATTTTGCAACTCCATCCATTTTCTTCTGCTTATCCAAGATCGGGTTGTGGAGGCATGTTGATCCCCAGCATCATAAACAGGATCTGCAAGTCAGACAAGAAAACTGAAAACCTCTCTGAACAACTGAAACTGTTCTGAGACACTTTGGAATCCAGTTTGCAACTAGTCACCAACAGCTGCAGCCCGTGTGTGTATGTGGTGCATATGAAGATACGTGAAGGTAATGGACATAGATTTAGCGTGGATAGAGGTGACGTGTCCCCACCAATAACTCAATCTAAGGGTACAGAAATAGCGCTGCTGGTCCGGACCGGGACCATTCACAATCTGAGCTGCGCTTCCTGTTGCTGCTGCCTTTACAAAAACCTGCACCCTCTGCTGTTGCAGTCGTTTAATGACCCCAAACAACTATCAGCATGTGTCACTGGTTAGACCCCCATTATAAGACGACCCCGCATTTTTACATTATTTTCAACAAAAAAAAACTTGTCTTATATTATACGGTATTTTGTTCAGTGCTCATTTGTTAACACTAACATTTTAATGTTTTGACAAAACTTCTAGACATACTTCATAATGAAATTAAGATTAAACTCAAACAAGAAGAGAAGATAAAATCCCTACGATGGTTCTGGATGTTTTTGCACCTTGTGCACCATCATAAAATCCCAAACTCTTTAAACTTCAGAAAAAGTTCCAGTAACTCTTTGAAATGACATGAGAGGGTTTTATTTATTGGAAAACAACATGTATATTAGCTAATTGTGGATTCATGTGGTAAATTTGGCAGCATTCTTTAATTATTTAGGTTTTTTAATATTGAAAATATCCCATAACTCGTCTGTGCAGCAGTAGTTTGACCATATTTGAAAATATGCTGAAGAAACCCAGAAAAAAGTTGTCTTATCTGAACCAACATCTTTACTTTCTCCTATAGTGATCAGACTAAACCAATAAAAAAAACACATTAAAAATAGATCAAAACTAAATGAGAAAAGTAAATCAAAGCTATTTTCCTGCTGTAAAAACCGTCACCTCTGGAACGTTAAAGGTTTTATTTCCACTTCCGTCTCCACCAGCCCGCCCTCCAGCGCGCTGCTGTCTCCGGCAGCCAGCGTGACAGATAGTAATAGTGATTGGGCCGAGCTCGCACCAATCGAGCGTGACTGTATGCAGTTAATTGAATTCATGAGCGAATACGTCTTGTCCCGTCGACTGTCCGGCGGGAAATGCAGCTGCATCTATCTTCGGCATTGCAGCCACTGTAAATCTCCATGAACGTCTCAAGATTTTGTCTTTAATGGGTTGGCGAGATACGGACGCCACCGTTTCTTTGGACTCTGGAGATTTTTATCCCCAATAACCAGCACAACGTTTGAGAATAGAGATAATACACCAGGATTGATGAGTTCCAGCAGCGTTTGACTTTGATGATAAACTCAATCAAGTCTGTGAAGATGTTTTATTTTTACTCTGTCATTCTGCACAGCACAAACAGATCTGCAGCCACGCGGTCCTTTAGCCGCATCAGGCTCTGAGGAATTTCAGGACTGACGTGATCGCTCGTCTGAAGGAAGACAAAAGGTGCATTAATTTCTCCGTGAGTCTGTCCTCTCTGTCTCGTCCGCAACAAGGACCAGTCTGTTTGTATTCAAATATACATGCAGCCACCAGTAAACCATAGCAAGCTTTATTCAAATGGTGAGAGACGACCTGCTTTGCATGATCTCATGATATCCTGCAGAAGGAGAGATGTGCATCAGTGGAATTTCACAAATCCCATCGACGCGACGCGGTTATGCAAAAACCCTAAATGTTAATGCTGAATTGATTTCAGCTGATGTAGCATTTGAAAAGGGAACCTCTGCTTCCATTACAGTTCTGTTCTTTATGCACCAAAACCACAACTCGAGTTTGTCTCAGTAGGAGAATGCACAAACCATGATACACAAACCATGAGACTCTCTCCTGTGTAAGGTCAGAGTCAGAGGTCAGCTGTAGGCCCCCCAGAAGCACCAGGAGAAAGTTCTTCAGAAAAGAGATTTAAAATGGATTAGTCATAAATGGATCAAATCTTTTTTTGTCTGTTGAAGCTGTATTTACATTTTTTTTTTAGCAAAATTTGTTTATTTGAACCACTGAAAGTTGGGTCCACAAGGTTATTTGTTCATTTTTGGATGGAAGCTGACGAGTTTTGGATCCTAAAGATTTACAGCTGCAAGTCTTTTTGAAGGCCTTAACTTTATTACTAGAAGTTACATTTTAAAAAACATCAGATGGGCTAAATTTTTTTTAGAAGGGCCAGACTTTAAACCCGGCTAATTCAAATACTTTCCAGTATCATTTAATGATTATCTTCTTGCTTCAGCATCCAGATTTTTGAAATATTCTGTCAAAGTTTCAGCTTCATGTCTTTATCTGGAATCACATTTAGTCTCAAATAACACATTTCTAGATTTTGTGCTTCCTGGTTTCAGTTGAATCAGAGCGACTGAACCGTTTCCCCCCAGACGGCTCTCAGACATTTTTTTTCCATGACACAGCTGAACTGAGAGATCTCTCCTTGATTTTTGCACTCGCTTTCTCCTTGTTTAATTTTTTTTTAACTTCCATCCTCACTTGGTCCGTTGGATCTCAGTCTGGTCTTTGTGGTGCCGCTCATCCATTTTTTAAGAGTGCAGGCCATCCTCCAGGCGGTGTTGTGTTCTACAGCTTGTATGTTGCTCCGTCTCCCTGTAATATGAAGTTATTATCAGGATATGGATACAAACAGAGACAGGCAGGGAGAAGTCTATGAAAATGGGCCCCATCCAACCACTTACTCAGGTCACATCAAGGAGCATAAAATCCAGAACCACACAACTTTTGAGGCAATTGGAAATCTGTTTTCCTTTCAAAGCCTAGTAAAGACATAACACAGGAAATGTTTAGACATCTACATGATAAAGCAAGAAAAATCTCTTAAAATTGTATTAGTTTTTGAATTAGTTGGCATAAAAGACTGACCATTTAAAACATAAAATTCCCACCAGATATATTGGGAAAAAACTAGCTCTGTTTTAAATAAAACTGTTTGTGTGTTGAAAACAAAAACTGTATAAAACATTTGTTTTGCAAATTTGGTGTGTTATTGTGGACAGAACCTCAGTAAAGTGCCGTTACAGCTGTGTAATAATTTAAATGACAAGGAAACAGCGTTACGATCACAACTGATTTTCTGTTCAGAAAGGTGATCAGTGGGTCTGGAACTATAGCTGCACGAAAAATGCAGCAGATCAACAGCTTTGGAAGCTTTAGTGAATAAATTTATAACAACTTGTAGGAGAAGAAAATAATAGTTTAGGACTCTTTCAAAAACAAAACATAAAAACTATTTGACAATAATAAACAAGCAGTTTGAAAGCTTTTATGACTGAAGCTTGAATGATTTTCACTCATTGTTTATCAGCTTATTGACTTAAAATGATGAGTTTTAACTTCAGGTTGAGATGGATGTTCTGTTTATTTTTGCCTCGGTTGTTAAATAAAAACATCAAATATACCAGGATGTTTGTCTCTTGTTTTCTGGTTTGTCAGAATCACTAAAAGCTGAACCTAAAACTCTGGCATGTTGTGATAAAACACTGAAAACCCTGTGTTTGGTTTGTTAAACATATCGACAGAAAAATCATTTTAAAACATCATAAGTTCATAGGTTTTAAAAAGGACACATTTGAGTTAAATGTTGGTTTAGGGAAAAAACTGAAATAAATCTTCAGGTTTTTATTTTCCTCTGCAACTGAATAAACATGATTTTGATTCAATGTTTGGTTATATTTTAGAAGTTTACCAAAAAATATTTTGGAAATCAGATGAATTTTTAAAAAGGAAAAAGAAACACAGAACATTTCCCCAAAAACTCAACAAAACACATTTTAAATTGTGTAAAATCTCAAATTCAGAATTTCAGAAAGTTCCAACAAGAAGATTAGTTTAGAAACATTATGGGATGTGGTGAAATACCTTCAGTTTATTCGTCTGTTCTCACTTTGTTTTCTTATTTGTAAACTTTTCTTGTTTGTAAACCTATTGGTAAAGACTTCTCACTTGTAACCTCTCTGGTATTACATCACACGTATCACAGGCGCAGATAGGTGCTGTCTTTGGACTTCTGTCATGGAGGCCGTTTTCTCCCCCGTCTCTTTCTTCTTGTATTAATTTAACCTCTGACCTTAACCTAAATCAAGTGAAGCCTGTAATACTTAGATGTTTCGGGGTGGGGGGGTGAATGATGTGTTGCTTTTTGAGGTAGCAGACTTTATGTTGTTGCTTTTACACATCTGTGCATAATCAGTACAGGGTGTTATTAGTGAAACTGAAGTCAGTTTTCTAAATAATGTGGTAATCACAGTCCATTCATGGTTTAACGAGGGGGGGGGATAAAATATTGGTTTATTTACTCAGTTTATCTTCGTTTAAAATTGAAATTTGTTTGTTGAACTGATGCATTTAATTGACAATTAGTAAAAAGAAATCTTTGATTAAATTTGGCACTGTATGTTAATAAATGTGAAAATAAAAAACAAATAAAAATACGTTTTCTTTTGATGTAGCACTGAAGAGAAAATGATCTCAGTGAATAGGTTTTGCCTTCAATTCAAAGAGCAGTCTTAAAGTCAGGACTGTGTTAGAAGTTAGAATCTTCTCAGTAACTGGGAGCACATGCGTCACATTAACTGAATCAAATACTTGTTTGGAGGTTATCTGACCTCCTCGTGCTTTAATGAGGTAGCAGTGACACTGATTAGCTGATTTATGCATTTGTCTTTCCAGCTTTTCTTTCTGATCCTTACTTGATGCTAACTCTACGAGTTTCACATGAATCCAGAGTCAGAAAACTTGAGCTTTAAGCTGAATCACTTGACTGTGTTAAACCTGTTTTCACTTCTGCAGAGAAGTTTCTTCTAAATAAATACAGCCTAAATCTGCAGTTGTATCTTTATTTTCAGATTTATACTTTTTGTTTACGATCCATGCAGAGATACTGATACTTTGCCGTCTATCTCGGTTTTTATCAGCGTCTTCTTTGCCCTCGCCGGTCGCCTCAGCAGCTCCTCGGCTCATCATTCTGCTCACAAAGCCCACAGCGACCCCATTAACACGAGGATAACAAAACCTACTCGCACCCAACGGCAACTCATCCCCCACTGACCCACTTGTTTTCACAATCTGACAAGTGTGATTTAAGAACTGCGGTAGTCCAGGAGAGCAGCGACCACTTTACCTGCTGCAGAACGCTTCAATTTCATCACGTCATCAAACTCGCTGACTGTTACGTTTATGTTCCGAGGTTTATTTACGTTTTTTGTCCTTTTTGTTCTGTTTGTGGCGTTGTTGTTAAACAAAGAGGAAGCTGCAGAGCAGAACCGATGCATAATACATGTGACTGAATAACGAAACCACATCTTTACCCAAACACTTGGTGCTGAACAAACAAGCCTCCGCCTTAAATAGTTTGAATAAAATTGTATAATTTCCTCTGCTCGTGCCACGTGTCTGCAGAGCTGTATTTTCATGCACCATTCGCAGCTTTTAGTTTGCAAAAAGAGTCCAAAAAGACCATTTATGAGCAATGACACAAAAGGGTATTCATCATCAGAGTCATTTACTCCAGCTAGGTCTAAAAAGAGCGTGAAGTGGATTATTCACTGACATGTTAAAGTGGCTTTTTGCAGCCATAGAGGTCCTGCCACAGCGCGGTGCCGTAGGAGGCCTCAGACTAATGTGTTTTTCTCCAATAATTAAAAAAATGGCCTCCACTTTTTCTAATCCATAGTTAAGTGTGCCAGTTACTAAATAGGCCCTAATGCTTCTCCAAAACACTGACAAAAACTGACACTGAAGAGCGCTGAATATGACGAAGGACTATGACATTTTCTGGCCTCGACAGCGTCGTAAATAGATACTAATTTCTGTGCATTTTTTAAAAATGTATTTACGAGTGGCTGCTGACGCTGGCACCGTCCATTCCAGGTGCTCACCTAAACTCTCCCTGAATTGAAGCGTGATTTGATTTTGGCCTCGGTTTTAAAAGTACATTTCAATTTTGATTTGCAACTTGGCAACGAAGACAAACACAAAAATCAACATTCAAGAGAAAATGTAGTGTTTAGTACTAACTAAAAATATGAATACTTTGTTTGTTTTTTTAAATATAATAATATATGTAGACAACTGTAAAAGATCAAACTGGAGTTCATGTTGAAAATCCTCACATGTAAGAATAAAAAACATGAAAAATCTCTAAACCTTTGTCTGTTTTGAATAAATATAATTTGTCCTGAGAAAAACAAAACGTACTGTAGTTTTTAGGTAGCTGTTAAATTATTACACAGAGGTATGCATTATTAAAGATACAGTTAAAAAATAAATAGATATTCATCCACAGCACGTCTCATAGGAGAGGAACTAAAACCAAACCAGAGCTGTCAGGCTGATACTGAAGGTTCCTGATGGATTCATCAACATATAAGAATAAAGAACATTTATTAATATAAGCTGACAGTTTATGAGCAGCTCTGAGGTTTGTTTTCTTTTCCTGTGCCGACATGTCAGGTATCCATATTTCAACAGTGTTGCTTTTAGATTGTTTAAAGTTTACGATCAGATGTTTGTGACTTATCCTGATAGTTAACAGCTGTACATCTGAGGGGCTGCAGCCTTGATGAAGATACATTTAGACTTGAAAACAGTGAAAAGCAGGTCTAGGTCTTATGAAAGGAGACTGTTGGAGCCAAAACTGATTTAGTTTTAGCTGTTGGATGTTTAAATAAATGATTAAATAATTAAACATTATTTCCTATTTGGTGTTTAAACTATCTGGCTTTTTAATCAAGTAGAATGCATCAAATTATTGTAAACAATAAGAACTATAACATAAGAACTGCCTACCTAGTACAGCTTCCAATTTCTTCAGTTTTTCAAGTTAAAATGCTGCACTTTTTGAACATTTTCTAACTCTAAAACATCTCGGTTTCTGTAACATATATCTCCTTTCTTGCAGCCTGTCACATTGCTGTAAGTCTAAGCTTCCTAAACTTCATCCTACAGGTGTAACAGTACATTTATTATTATCTCTACATTGAAATTGAATGTAGCATCACCGCCTTCACTTGTCAGCTCTGCTACCAGCGTCTGCTCTACACCGACTCTCCATGTCATAGGATTGTTATCAGACTTTCGACTCCAAGTTCACCTGAACAGAGAATAAATCTGCATATTATAGATCAAGGGCAAGCTACAGAGAGCGCAGCCAGTCACTCGTGATAGCAATCACTTCTCCTTTTTTCTCTCCCATGACAGACAAACAAGATCCACATCAGTGTATGTTTTAGCTTCCTGCTCCTCTGTTTTTGTTCTCTGATCAGTTTCAGATGATTAAGGTGAAGGTGAACAGTCGGTTTCCAGAACTTGCTGATAGCACATCTCTGATTTGCATAGATATGCAAATGCAGCAGGTGACGATTGAGCTGCAGAGACAGCTGATATCAGTTGGTTTCATTGTATGTGAGCATGGTGCTGCTAACGGTAACTGGGTCATTGTTTTTGCTGCCTGTGTTTCTGTACTGTATCACAGCTAATGCAGGCTGTGCAGTGTTATCAGAGCATCTGTGGAAGTCACACTAGGTTTACAGTCAGGTGTTAGGTTGTGTTTTCCTGAGCCATGGATTTAAGTTTGGTATCTGACATGATGCATTAAATCTGGTGGGGATGTTCAGAACCTAAACGTAATCCTTGGCTCTGCTGTTTGCTGTGGTTGCTTCACAAACAAGTAGCTGACTTGACTGCTGCCTACTCTGAACCATCTCTTTCTTCTTTTCTTCCAGTGTCCTCTCCTGGTCCAAACATCACACTGGAGGGTCAGTACCACTGCCACCAGGGACCGGGGATCCCTCTGGACAAGCTGTGTGACTTTAATACCGACTGTCCCCTCGGAGACGATGAAGGCAACCTTTGCCGTGAGTACAGAGTGACACACGAACACGTGCCTCTGTCTGACATTCATCTCTTTATTCAGCTGTGAACTTGTTCAGCCGTGTTCCAGTAAATCACCCTTAATGAAGCAACAACGGACCATCTGTGTGTGCCCTCTCGACAGAGACCCAGAATAAAAAAACAGCCCCCCCCCCCCCCCCAAAAAAAAAAAAAGAACCCAGAGCAGATATGCTTGGCTAGCATTTCCCACCCTTGACATATTCCACGGTTGTTATTTCTATCTCTTTGCACATTTGTTTTCAGCGTTTCTCTGGGCTTAGAACAAATGCCGGCCAAGTCTGCTGACATCTTTTTCACAAGTCCCCCAGGCCGGGTGCTTTTATTGCGCGTGCGTATGGAGGATTCCATTTTTAGTGCTGCACAGTTTTACATTGGCATCCAGATTTATTGACACCCAGCTCAGAAGTCTAGCCATTTATAGAAAACAATAATAATACAGCAGCTCATTCCAGAGTTAGTTACTCATATTAAACTAACCAGAATTAATTTGCCTCTGCCTGCAGCGCAGGTCAGCCTCCCATGTGCTGCTTATTAAAATGATGCCTGCTCCCTTGTGTGTATAGGTTTGCTAACAACAGGAGCTGAGAGATAAGAGTGTAACGATAGGGTGAAAATCCCAGCCAGGCACAGATTCCCTTTCTACTGCAGGAGGATTTATCAGTGCTAATTGGCGTGAGAGGCTAACCCAGGGGTATAATCTTCATTTAAATGCACTGTGTGTGTGTGTGTGTGTGTGTGTGTGTGTGTGTGTGTGTGTGTGTGTGTGTGTGTGTGTGTAATGTTTTGTATTTAGTAGCTACGCATGGGCATAGGAGAACAAACCAGCTTGTACATGTTGGCTGATTAATGCGTTGCATCATGGAGGCTGAAGCACTGTGTTCAGTACAAACTGGTCTCACAGAAAAAGTTCATTATTGACTGAGGAATTTTACTGGTGTTAGTTTTGTATGGTGTCCATTGTGGGACATTCTTAGGTCTCATGGAAACATATTTACATATAAGACTATAGATGAAAAGAGCATCAAATATCAGGGCGAAAGCTGTGATGTAAAGAAGCATCAGGGAAAAGGAAATAAAATATTAACTCACCTGTATCAAACTGCCTACTGTCTATGAGTTAGTTTTATCTTTTATTGTGGTTTTGTGTCATCTAGGATTTTATTAGTCTTTAACTACTTAACTATTTTTAACTTGATTTTATCTTTTTAATTGTTATACAGTGACCTTGGGTTCCTTGAAAGGCGCTTTCTAAATAAAATGCATTATTAAATTATCAGAGGAATGAGCATCAGGTATCAGAAAAAACATTATCAGACATAAAAGCATTAGGTATCAGGAATAAAACATCAGATAAAAATCATCAGGTATCAGGAACATAAAATCTGTTAGTCAAAATAAACACATTATGTAATCAAGGAAAAAGCTGTGAATCACCCTTTAGCCAAGTGCTGCATTCAGAACTAGAATTTGATCTTTTAAGTTTCTGACAAAACAATGGTGTTCAGTAGCTCCACCCCCTTCTCTACCTGTAGCAGTGAACGGTTTGTGTGAAGAGCTTTCCTCAGTTTAAAAACAAGATGGTCAGCTGTTTTAACGGTTGCAGGGCTGCAGAGTGAGATCTGTTTGATCACGTATAAGACCCGCTCCAAGTAATATTCTGGACCCATCGCACCAGGAAATATACCCAATCCCACCGCTCCAGGCAGTATACTCAACCCCAGCTCCACGCAATAGACTCGACCAGGTAATACTGTATACTAGACCCATCACTTCAGGTAATTTATTAGTCCCACCACTCCAGGAAATATACTAGACCCATCACTTCAGGTAATTTATTAGTCCCACCACTCCAGGAAATATACTAGACCCATCACTACGGGGTAATATACTACTAGACCTATAGCCAAGCATCTGAGGAGATGTTTCTGGTAACGGCGTGTTTCACAGACCGCTAGCTTTCATAGCTCTGATTAAAAACTCATGTTTCTGATCTGAGGTCTGCAGCAGCTCAAGTTCAAGCTAAAAGAAGATGGAACAGTGATTTCCAGATGTTCACTCTAAGGTATTGCTATTTCTAAAACAGTGATAAAATTAAGCTCAACTGTTAGCATCGTTCTAATGTAGGCATGTCCAAAGTGCGGCCCAGGGGCCACTTGTGGCCCTCAGAGGGATTTTGTGTGGCCCTCAGCTGAATTTTAAGAATGATATAATTTAGTCCTCCTGCAGGATGTTCATGCAGAGAGATGATTTCTGATATTTTTATGTTTAGATGTTCACTAAAAGACTCAACAAACAAAATGACTGGTAAATTAGAATATTTTTAAAATAAAGAATTATTATCTAATCAAAGTATTTGATTTGTATTAATCAGCTTTTTCCAGATAATTAAATTTCCTGGTAAAAAGACCCAACGCCTTTACTCAGGGGACGTAAATCCCGGGGGGGGGGGGGGGGGGGG